>JAIMZG010001530.1:0-19941 GCA_020466075.1 Colletotrichum coccodes
CCGGTACCGTCCCTACCGACCTCGAGCAGTCCACCGGTCTCGAGCGTCTTGAGATCCTCGGAAGATGGAGGCGTTCGACGTTTCGACCATGCGCCCCTCGACGCCTCCCGCAAGTACGCCATTAACCCCCCCGTTCCCCCGTTCCGGCCGCCAGGAATCTAACCCGTTGACGCAGGCACCATCGAGAACCCCATTCCCGTTCGCTCCGCCGGCGAGGAGCAGTACCTCGGCTGCACTGGTGTCCCCGTCGACTCTCACGTCACCATCTGGCTGACCGTATGTGCATTCGCCGACCCGGTTGACCTCGCCAAGGAACATGATGACCTGACCGAGCATTTCACAGATCTCCCGCGACCGCCCCATCGAGCGCTGCCCCGAGTGCGGCTCCGTCTACAAGATGGAGTACGTCGGCCCCACCGACGACCACCACCACGACCACCACCACGGCCACGGCTACGAGGAGCCCAAGACCTTTGCCGACTTCGTCAAGCCCGAGTACCGATACCAATAGATGCATCGTCCGACGGCGGGTCATGTAGTAGCAAGGAGACTGGAGGCGAGACGGCATCGGGGTGGCTCTGGAGTGAGCACGGCAGATGTGTAGATTACCTTAGTTGTGGCTGTATAGAACCTTTTTCTCCCGGCTTCCGCCTTGCGGCACCTCTGGCAACTTGTCTTTGCTGGCCTGCGAAGGGTCCCGGTGGTCTGATCCTAGTAGACTGTTGCTGTGGCTATCAGGCAGCTTTTGAATCCTCGCTCGCGAGGGTTCCCCAGCTGTACCCGCCTGGTTTGATGGTGATGATCTGCGTGCGCCGACTCGAGATCATTCCGGATCGAAGCTGAGCTTAATTTTCTTTCCCTTCTTCTTGCCGGCCTTCTTCTTGGCGCCCTCGCCGTCCTTCCCGCCGTCCTTTTCAGCATCCTTGGCGCCCTCGCCGTCCTCGACAGCGTCACCACCGACAACCTTGCCGGCCTTCCTTTTCTTACTCGCCCCAATCCCCGCGACCTTTTCCGCCTCCCTCCTCTCCTCTTTCGCATCCCGTGCCTGGTCCGCCCCGTCCCCGCCCTTCTTCAACGCGTCCTCGTCGACGCCGCCGTCCTTGTCCACCCGCACATCGACGACGTTGCCCTCGTCATCCACCACGAGCGGCGCGTCCTCGGCCTCCTCGCTCTCGGAGCGCTTCTTGCCCGCCCGCCGCCGCTTCGAGAGGATCGGGTCCGGGTCCGCCGCGTTGCCGGCCGCCTGGGCGTGGAGGGCGCGCAGGAAAGGCGGGATCGTCGTGTCGTAGGAGAGGTTTTTGGAGGTGATTTTGTCCGACATGGCGGGCGGGAGCGCGGCCCGGAGCACGCGGTCGGCGGCAGCTGTTCGTCTCTCTGGGAGGTGGCGGGTCTCGTGTGCTGGGTGTGCTTATGTGCCAGGTCGTTCTCGACCCGGGGAGAGGGAATTCGTGGTGGTGTTGCTGTCGGTCGAGTGAAGCTCGCGTTTGAAGTTGAGGATGCGACGGGAGAGGAGGATGTACGTTCCGCTCTGCAACGTGACGGATTCTTGGGGTGGTGGGGTGAGGTTCTTCAGTGGTCAATCAAGATCTTTAGCGGATGCTCTAGCCGATTAGCGACCTTTCCGAAGCCAGAGCCCATCAGCACCTCGCCGAGCTACAGTGGACACCTGCTGTCGGACCCAGCGGCCGGCCCATCAAGGTTTCCGAATCCAAGCCAACCCAACGACAGACCTCTTTCTTCTCTCTATAATGCAACTACATCACCTTCGCTTTTGACCTTCCCATGTGCAAGTTCTTCTACGTAGAAAGATCGAATACGAACCCACGTTCAAGGCTTCTGTTCTGGGATCCCTTCCTATTCAGCACAGTCACACTCTCATCACGGGCGCACACGAAGCAAGGGGCACGAAGCTCGCATGACATATCTGATTGAACCTCTTGACTGGCGAGGCAAACTAACTGATTCTAATGACCATGGTATCTTTGCAACGAAACCCGAGTAAAAGCAAGCGGTCTCATGTCTGTACCAGCCACTTCATGTTTTTCCGCCCTCCAACGCCCACCCAGCCGTGTAACGCCAAAGTCGATGTCGTGGAAAAACAACATCCATTCCCTTAACACACAAAGAAAGACGATGACCGACAGAATGCTTCGTCGACCGATTTACGCAATTTGCTGAACGAACTGGGGTCCGAAACCCTTGGGTCCGAACAGCGTGACGGGAAGCGACGCCACGGCGGTGGCGGTGAGCTTGCCAGCGTCGGCGGCACGGTTGAGCGCCAACAAGCCGAGTGCTCCCTCGCCCTGCTGGTTCGTCGAGAAGAGCGTCTTGTCGTCCTTGGACAGGCTGAACATGCGGGGGAGTTGGCCGCCGGAGGAGATGGACTCGACGAACTCGAGCGAGATGCCGCCGCTGGTGGCCTTGCAAGGGGAGCCGCCCTTGCCCGCCTGCTGCGTGATCTTGAAGTGGGAGATGGAGTCGGTTGCATTGCCGGTCAGGCGGTTGGAGACGTAGACGTCCTTGCCATCGCCCGAGACGATGATCTCTCCGGCTGCGGCCGTGGTGGCGTTGGCCGGGGGGAAGGCCTCGCCGTAGGTGCTCAGCTCCTGGGTGCGGGTGAGGGAGATGGAGGAGCCGTTGTTGGAGACGGAGAAGACCTCAAGCGTGTTGGTCAGCTCGCAGGCGACGATGTATGCCGTGGCCTTTTCGCCCTTGGGAGGGTACCAGGCGCCGTGGCGGGGACCGCAGCCGGCGGTGCCGACGCTGTTGCGAGAGGAGATCTCGTAAGCGTCATCCTTGGAGTCGATGATGACGATGCTGTCGGTGCCGAGGTCGTTGATGGCGAAGAAGCGACCGGAGGGGTCGAGGACGGCCTGGTGAGCGCGGGATTGATCCTGGCGAGCCTTGTTGGGGCCGAGGGTGCCACCCAGTGTGATCTGCTTCAGGAGCTTGAGGGAGCTCGAATCGGAGATGTCCCAGACGTCGACGGTGCCCTGGCCGCTGGAAATGCGTTAGTTGATGAGGCCGGTATCGATGAGGTAGGGGACACTTACTAAGAGGCGCCCACAAGACGGGTCTTGTCAGCGTTGAACTCGATGGAAACAACACCGGCCGAGCCGTTGGCAGCCTGGACAAGCTTGAGCTCGTTGGTGGCAGTGTCGAACTGGGAGGTGTCAGCAACGTTCCTCAAACGAGACATCATTCATCATGAGGGAAGGGGGACCGGGGCATTGCTTACGTTGAAGAGACGGGTGCTGTTCGAGTTCTCATCGACGGCATAGATGAGATTGGGCTCCTTGAAGGCCATCCAGCTGGGACCGGTGCCAGGCTGAGAGTCGTTGGCAACGATTTTGAACTCCTTGCCGTCGTATTCGGCAACCGCGACAGTTCCGGGAGCACCAATCAGGACCTTGGCTGTGATTGCAGGCGCGTCCTGTCTGCCGATGACCGCAGCCGAAGCGGCGGTAGCCGTGGCGACCACCGAGGCGAAACGCATCGTGAGTTCTTGCGGATTTTCGAAGCGACAAAGAGATATGAGCGGTTGTGAAGGCGAGAAGTTTGAGTGAGTTCTGTGAGAAGACCAGTGAATGAAAGTTGGCTAGTATGTTAAATGAGAAATATGGAAAAGAAGTGAGGCAAAAAGCGGTTGCGGTTAAGAAGGAAGGAGCGGCTGCAAAGTGGGTGGAGGTTTTGAATCCTGGTTTTTATGTGTGGGAGGAAGGAGGGAGGGACGTTGAATAATGTCGAGTGAACAATGACTGAGTGAATCAATAGTCCTTCTTCTCACAAGTGAATCTGGGTTGAAGTGAAAGCGAAAGTCTGATGTTCCATCTGAATAATAAAAAGAAGCCCAAGAACCACGGGAGGCAGCGCTGCAACCTTATATGGCCAAACGACAAGGAGGCCCGGGAAGGCTGTGTGCATGCATGCATGTATAGACACATGGTTGTTGACTCTGGTCTCCTCATCCCATCATACAATCCTGCTCACATAGACTAACTACACCCCAACCCAACCCCCAAGCCACAGCTGGGTTGAATGACTGGAAGGGAAGGGATAGGGTGAGATGGGATGACGAGCCCAGTCCACGCTCAGCCATCCCAGCCAGCCAGCCCGCCAGCCAGCTTTACCAGACTACTGCGAACCGCCTCACGGCCACCAAACACCACACAAAGCCCCCTTTTTTTCTCTTCCCTTCCGCCCCTACCATGCAGGTTCTGCATCTGCTTGTTTCATTGGGTTCATTGGGTCAGACCCCCGCATCTTTTGAATCCTTTCTGTGAGGGCTTTTGATAGGCGACTTGTTCAAGAAAGCAAAGGATGCAAAGGACGCAACGACCAGGCAAGGGAGGGCATGTCGGGACCACGGCTTACAGAGAGGAAACGATTGGCAGTGGGTCAAAGATGGGCGACTATCTGTTGGTCGGCTCTGTCGCACCGCATATACTCGCTGGGCCTAAAGAGCCCCCAAGAACCGTCCCTTTTCGGCCTGGTTCCCTTTGTGGCTCCTTGTACGATTTGCAGCTGGTCTTGGACTGGACGCCCCAGACGCCGACTCGGGTGCAGAGGATGGCTGAGTGGACAGGCGCCGCTACGCTACAATGTTTGCTGGAGGCTCCCTCAGCCGAAGGACCAGAGACGCAGGTAAGCTTTCTGCAGGGGCGCGAGGGAGCGTCAGTCGAGTCAAGCCCAGTCAGATCCGAACTCGAGTCCGAAATGTCGTCCGACGACTGACGGGGATTGATCCTGTCATCCCGCCCAGCCCAGCCCGTACGCCGCTTCTTGCAACGGGCAGCCACTGGGGAGACAAGCAGTCCCAGCGTGAGCCGGGGAGACTCGTCAAAGGAGCCTCATATTCAGACCTGGTCCAGTGACGCCGTCTCGCCGACTCGAAAGTGCATTAAAAAGATGATTGCACAAGTCTACGGAACCCTGTGCAGCGTGCCATGCACTGCCGATGAAACAGGGGCAAACATGCCGGGAAGTGCCACAGGCTACCACAGGCCGCCAACGTCGACTCCCTTCGGGCGCTGCGGTTGGTCGCCTGGCGGGGAGGGGCTGAGCGAGGGCGGTGTTTCGAAACATGTTCACCCGTTCCTTGGCCGCAATGGATTGGACGAGAAACATTCCGAGTCGTCGAGACGTGAAAGTCAAAAAAGGCAGGGCAGGGAAGGCGACTGCTTGTTTTGCCTCTCCTGCCCCTTTCTCATCGCCTGCGGCTCAAACTCGCCTCGACTTGTGTGTTCTTGCATGACGAGAACCTGAGCCGCAGTTCCTCGTCTTGAATTATAGAGCAACAACCGTGGACCGCGGAACACTATCAGGCAGGCGGCCGGGGTCCGGGGCAGGTGCTGGAGCCCAAGTGGACCCCATTCCTCCGCCAGTACGTACCTCTTCAGGAACGCCGACGACGTGCGTCTATTCTCGGAGTGGCTGCGCTTCGAGAGCCAACCGAAACCAGTACGTCGACGAGCGCCAGAGACGACTGCGCGAACACCCGCATTCAACCAACAGGTGAGGTGGGATGACAAAACGTCCAGGTGCCCAGAGACACATCAACGGCCAGGATCAGCACTAGCACTGCAGGGGGGGAGCGGGGAAACGGTGATACAGAGCCACGATGATCCAACCCCTTGCGCTCTGGAACCGCTCGCGGGAGGGCGTTCGTCCGATTGTCTCCGGGTATGACAGCCCAGGAGATGTCGAAGTGATACCTCGGGCAGGCTTCGCAAGGCTGAGTGCCTACCCATCTACCGCGTGTGGCTTCATACTTGTCGGCGCCACGGACTCTGGTCGTCGCCGAACGCGGGCACACAAGTTGGCAGTCTTTTATTTTCAATTTCTCGAACACCCAGAGATGCTGGAAAGTTCGAGGCGCGGCACCCTTCCGCCTTCCAGAACGGGCCGCGGACCAGCTGTTGTCTCGCTCGCTTCGCCCGAGGAGCAGCGCGCACTAGACCTGCAAGCTCACCGGCGCGGGGGCGGAGATGCTTCCGGACCTCAGCGCAAGACCGTCGACGACTATCCGGGGCTACTCTACCTTCTGGCCGGCAAGGATGCGGATCTTGAGATCCTCGGAGGGACGGGACACATGTGCTCGGGAAAAAACTAAGCACAGTGATCTTCCGACCTCTTGGGAGAAGATCTTGCCGGTGGGAGAATGCTCTGGCATCTGTATTACAAGACCTCGAGGTTTTGACTTGGACGGACACCGACGTTTCTTAAGGAAATCGCCACTTTCACTGAGGAAGGATAGCCGTTGGCTCGTTTCCACCATCCCAAGCTCGGGCGTACACAGATATTACAGGAGAAGCTCCCGGTGGCCGTAGGCATCACCGCAACGTCAAGGTCTGCTCCAAGGGGCAAACTCACGAATCACATTATCCGAACCGAAGCAGCCCCCTACGGCTCCGGAGCCCCGTCTCCCTCGTCAAAAAGTGATAGAAACCGCCTTCCTCGCGAATCCCGGTCCCTCATCCTTCAACACGTTCTCAAAGATCCACCTCCCAACGTCCTCCCTCGAGATGCCGTACCCGACGGTCTTGCTCTCGGCCCCCTCGTCCGGGTCCTCGACGCCCACGCGGACCCTCCGGTGCGGCGCGGTGCCGTCGCTCAAGAAGGCGGGCCTGACAAACGTAAACTCCTCCCCGCTCGCCGCAAGCGCCCGCTCCATGGTCCTCTTGTCGGCGTGAGGTACCCTGAGCAGCATGTGATACATCGGCACCTGCAGCAGCGGCACGCCCTGCGCGTGCTCCGAGATGCCCGTTGTCGAGACCGCCACCAGCCGCGGCCTCCCCTCGGCCCCGCGGCCCCTCAACATCCCAGCGCGGAGAGCAGCGCCGCGGCGCCCTCCTTGCACACGTCCAGGTTTTCGACCGTCATCCCGGCGACGTCGGCCGCGTCGTGCGCGTCGCCCTGCCTGACGACCAGGTCTGGGTGCTGGAACGGGGGGTAGGACGTCGGTGAGTTTGGAGGGGGAGCGGCAGAGGGCGACGCAGACGTCGCCGGCGGCGAGGGCGTGAAGTGAGCAAAGTCTGATGACAATGGAGTGTCAAGTCTCGAGTAAAAGCTTCACGTCTCAAGAAGGCCGCGGTGATGATGATGGCCATAATGCGTTGTTCTTCTTCCTCCGAAAGCAAACCCGTCCGGCCTTGTGTGCATCCTACCTCGTCTCAGACCAGCTGCCCGTCGCACTAGACATCAACCCACCAGCAAACGCAACGGCCCAGCCCAGGTGCATCCCGGTGCTGGCAACTCAACCAACCCCAGACCGCACGGCGTAACCTTCGACCTCGCGCAACGGGCGTAATCACGAAAAAGGCAACGTGAAAAAAGAAAAATAAACGAAAAAACGAAAGAGACGGACAAACGCGGACGGCACGTTGGCCCGGACCAACGGCCAAGCCGGCCGGCCGCGACGTCGACCGAACGAGATGCCCCTCCCCGCCTCCGTCCCGTGGCTCAAAGGATCCGCGTCCACGCCACGCGCCACACTGCCCGTCCCCGTCGACCGGAGCAGCCCCTGCGGTTGCTGGTGTCTGGCGCCCGCTCGTCTGGATATCTCACCCTTTCCCGTCGGCGCTCGTTAACACTGCCCGACGCCCCACCCATGCCCTGGAACCCTTTCGACGGCATAACCTTCGACCAAGACGTGTGGCTCGGCTCGTGCCTTTCGCGCCAACACGCTGTGAACCTCGCCTCGACCCGACGTGGCCGGCTCCAAATATCATCCGACCTGTTGCCAGCACGCCTCTGACCGTGCAAATTCCCCTCGAGTATGTCACCCGCAGCTTTTTGCGTCCTTCAGCCGGCTGCCTGGACTCGGCTCCCGGTCCTTGATGGGCCAGTGCTCGTCCCATTCCCTGTGGTCGCCGAAGCACACCTGACGGACGGCCCGTCTGGTCTCTCGGGTGTCACGGCGTCTGCCGTGCATGTCCGACGACACCTTCTCTCGACACTCCGAGGCACGGCTGCAGACTGCCGCACAATTATCGTGTTGCAATTTGAGTCCTTGCCTTTGGAGCCACTAACTCTCGATCGTCTCGCACATGGCTTACACAAAACAGACATAATCACACATGACACGGAACCTCAACCACTGTTGACTACACACCTTCTCCATATATACGGACGCAGCCATTGAATTCGAAGCTCCCAAACGGCCGCATGCGCGTGCAATGTGGCCGCTCAACTCTTTATCAAAGGAACGGACGGCAAGCGCCATTACCACCAAATGCCTCATGAAAAATGCCCCAAACAACAAAAAATGCCCTCATTACATACAAGGAGCCTGAATCGAAACAGGGCGAGTGCATCACGTTATACCATTAAACCTTTTAAAACAGAAACCGTACCGGGGCTTCCTCTCTACAGCCAGAAGAGAGCAGAGGCGGCCACAAGTGCGGCAAAGGCGCTCGCGCCAAACGACGACTTGCGGCAAACGCCGTCGCTCGTGTTGTTCGACCCGGAGCCGCTGTTGCTGTTGCAGTCCTGCGAGAAGCTGCCGGCACCGCACGGGGTGTTGCCGGACCCAGATCCCGAGCCCGAGCCCGAGCCAGAATCTCCCGAGCCAGAGCCAGAGCCAGAGCCAGAGCCCGAGCCAGAGCCGGAACCCGAGCCGGATCCGGAGTCGGATGAGCTGCTGTCATCGCTGTGGTCATTGCCCGGTCCAGTGTTGCTGCCGCCCGGGATGGTGGCTGCCGACGCCGTGGGCTTCGAGGCAGTGCCGGAGGCCGTGGTGGCGCCGGCGTTCATGTTGAGTCCGGAGCCGAGGAAGCTCTTCAGGATGGTGTCCTTATCGCTGTCGACGACGGTGTCGTTGGTGGACTTGATGTCGTTGTAGTAGTAGCTCTTCTTGCTGTTGGTGCCCGGTGAGCTCTTGGCGTTGAAGCAGGCGACCTCGACGTCCTTGACCATGGCGTAGAAGTATCCGGCGTTCTTGATGTCCTCGTGCTCCCAATTGATGGGACCGCCGGCCCAGTCGACGGTGCCCTTGGCGTTGGTGTCGGCACCGCCGGGCCAGATGGACAGCTGGACACGGGCGGGCGTCTGCGGGTAGTCCCACTGCTGAGCGGTCGCGTTCCACGTGTCGGAGCGCTTCTTGGTGCGGCCAACCTGACCGTCAACCATCCACTTGATCTCGTCGGGAGTCCACGAGATCTCGTACGTGTGCCAGTTACGGAACGTGTCGGAGAGGGAGATGTTGCCGGACTGGTCGTCTGTGGCGAACTGTCAGAACAGCACAAGGTCCGGAAGAGGAGCGTCGACTTACATCTGGGTATTCCCTGGAAGTAGTAGTTGGTCTGGGACATCTCGAGGTCGGCGCCGACCCATTCGTAGTCGATTTCATCCTTGACGTCTCCGTACAGTATAAAGGCCGTCACGACACCAGGACCACGCGAGGTTCTGATCTTGGCCTTGACGCTGCCGTACCACATGTAGGTGGTCGAGGCAAGGACGGTTCCGACGCTCTTAGCGGGCATGGTCAAGAGCACAGCCTCCTTGTTGTACAGCGCGGGCTCGCCCTGGGCGACCCAGTCGGCCTTGCTCGGGTCGCCGTAGTACTTGCTGATGTCGACAATCTTATCGAGCGAGTTCATGGGCATCTTCTTGTCCTGGCACACGGGGGCGGGGACACAGGCGTCGAGGGAGAAGGACATTCGAGGGTCGCAACCGCCGAGGCAGAAGGCCCCTGTTCCGCACTGGCCATATTCTACGACTGTCAGATGGTCATGTTACGACCCAGGGTCGGTGTCAACTTACGGGAGCAGCAGGGCGCGTCCTCGGGGCACTTATTGGTCAGGGAGCAGGAGGGAGGGGTCTGGGCGAGGACAGTCGAGGCGCCGAGGAGGGCAAGGCCCAAGGGAAGAATCGACAACATTCTGGCGGATGTGTGGTGGTGAAGATGAAGACGGGTGGCCGGATTACGGTATTACGTGAGGAGGAGAACGAATGGCTTCGGAACCGAGAGGTTCTTCAAAGAGGTTGTGTTGGACTGACGCCGTCCGCGGGTGACGGTGTGTTTACCACCGCGGTGGGGAGGAATTCAGATGTCTGACGACTTGTGTATGCGTCGATATGAATAACCCCGGGATTTGCGTTGTGCCTATGAGGCTCGTCCGAAAGTTCGGGCTGACGCTGGTACCGCAGTCGAGATGTCTGATAAAACAGACTTTCGTGGACGTTCTGGGATCCCGGTTTCGCGGATTGACTCGAGTCGACTTGGGACGGAACAAGGGCGTTCGGACGCAGGATTAGGTTCGTGCCGTCGCGCGAGAAAGCCTCAGTCGTTGTCGATGAAGACGTGAGGAACGAGCTTGTGTAAAACGAGTATTAAGCGACAGTGGTAGTAAGGAAGTGACAAGGCGGCGCAGGTCAAGAACGAGTGACGACGGCGAGAATAAGGGAAAGGGTCGGCGACTGTGACTGCGACTTGAGGGAAATAGCCAAGGCCACGAGAAGCGACTGGGGGAAGGGATGGGGAGGACGGGGAGGAGTGGGAATGCGCGGGAAGTCAATCAGGCGAGAGGCTTCCTCGCCCTTCTTGACCAGGCACACACACGCACTACACTGGACTGGATTCACGCTTACTGGAGCTTAAGGCGTTTACCGTCAAGACGGGGATCCTGCGCCGCAACCTTGACCCAAGGGCGAGTGAGCCGGGCGACATCGTCCTGTCGATTTTGCGCGCTACACAACACGGCCACAGCACCATCGCCAGAATGTCACGCAACCAACGAGTGCTGAACCCCCGCGTTCGTATCCTCCTCCTCCTCCTCCACGTCCCTCGCGGACGGTGCCTCCCACCGCGTTCCTCCCCCCTTTCCTGCGTGAGTCCTCGCCTCCATCCTGTTCCAGTTCTTCTCAGGGTCTCGTCAGGCACGCCAGGGAGAGGGAAAGAGGAGACGGGCACAGAAACGAGAAACGATTCTCACCTATCCGAGGCACACCAATGGGGCCACAGCGCCGCTCCTCATTCCCTCATCGGGCCAAGCGTCCTTGATTTAGGTAGCCAGAGCCGGTTAAAGCCCGACCCTGTCTGCCTCACCCTGTCGACCTCCCACGAGAAATACGGGGGAAAATTAAGAACGGGGTGCAACTCGCCCAGTTCGCCAGGACCGCAGGACCGCCCAGCGTCGCCAATCCTCTCGTGCTGAATGAGGTGGCTGCTGATCCTCCCCTCTCATTGGCCCCGTTTCAATCCATCGCCTCAAGGTCGCCCCAAGGTCGCCCCCCAGATCATGGTTTTCGCGAGGCCGCTAGGCTCCTTTCGGGACTAGCCCCGAACGAGCTCTAGAACGATCACCAGCGTTTCCCCCCTGGACACCTAGAAAGCTCCTTGCTCCGTCCACTTTTTCAATTCGATTGAGCCTCTGTCTGCAGTGATTTACGCCCCAGGTGCTCTGTGCTTCCCGGGGGAACACGGCAAACACGGGAAGCAATTCTTCTCCCGACGTTGCCTGTTGACCGCAGTGCGCTGGCCGGCTTTTTTGTGCGCTGGACCTGTGTCACTGCGTCCACGGCAACCATCTCGCGTAGCACGAGGCAAGTCTCGGCGATGTCGATCGATTGGCCGCGGAAATGTGGTAAACGCGATCCCGCGGGTTGTCGAACGCCGTCAGACCTTCCACGACAGTCTGTGGCGGCCAGCCGCTGTAGCTCTCCAACGGCGGTTGCAGGATGCCCCGATCATGGTCGAGGCAAGCGGGAGGTGGTTGGGCGGCCCCACAGTCGTTGTGTGTTTCGAGGAGTCGAGCTGTCTATTGTTTGTTTTCCGGATAAGACGGCGTGGCCGTCTCGAGACTAGGAAGCTAGATGGAATGGAGATGGTATGTAAACAATGGACATTGAATGTGGTTTCAACGTCGGGTGGTCCAGTGGATGCTGGTTAGTCGGGCGTTGGTTGACGGGGCGGCCACTATGGTGTCTTTGGTGGTTTATTAGTCGGATAGCTACGATGAATAAACCGTTTATTGGAGCCACCGATGGCCAGGCTACCACGGCACCTGTCAGACAAGCCTGCATGTTAGACGACGCCTGTCGACGGTGTTTTGTGCAACCGCCTCGCACGCAGTACTCGACGCTGCGCGAGACCGGACCGAATGGTCTGGTGGGAAGCCATCGGCCGGCGTCGGGCTAGTTGTCACGGCCTGCGAGACTTGCATGCAGGATACCCAGTAGAGTTTCAACTTTTATTTCCGTTCTCACGCAGCTTCTCAACCACGTGCATGCGCTCACAAAACCGCCCATGAGCCGCTTTCCGAAAATGCTCACAGGCTGCCGCCACGTGACTGGGCCTATGACGTCTTGACTGGGCTGCCAGCCCGATTCTCAATCTACAAAGCCCTCTGCTCATCGCCTCCTGAAAATGGGTGATTCGCTCTGCGACAGCTGCAGAACCGTCTTCCTGACCAAGTGGCGGCACTTCTCCCTCCTGGGAAACCATGACCCAAACACCCGCCCGGGATGGCGACGGAACCTCAGCCGCCTGTGCCACAGAAGCCCATGTCTCGTCTACGAGGGAAGACGTAGCCGGCTGACGGACCCCGGCGGATGCTGGATGTGCAAGAGGCAGTCCAACTATTCCGAAGAGGCAGCTGCTCGTCGGCGACACGGACACCACATGCTCTCCCTGACCTACCGGCCCGGCCAAGGCCCGGCGGCGGTCGAGGGGAAGCCCGGCTGGCGGAGTCGCCTCTGGGATTACCTTGTCGAGATGCGGCTGTACGAGGACGAGGACGCGTTCAGAATGCGGTTCGAGCTCTCCATGCCGGACTCCGAGGTCAACCAGGTTGACCTCGGCACGCGCCGGACCGCCACGTCCTTTAAGCTGTTTGCCGAGGCAGGTGAGAGAGCCCACGCGCATCCTGGGCGGGTTCCCGGTCCGCCGCCCCCTGCAAGCTCCTGATGTCTTGATGTAACACAGACTCGCCCCTCGCGCCGTCGATTCCCCTTCGGCCGGGCCTTTGGGACACCTCGTCTGAAGCCACCTACGCCTTTCTCCGACGCTGCATCTCGGAATGCGACGCAGGCCACACCTGCACGCGGCCCCCGACGGGCAACGTCACGCGGAGGCCACCAAGGCGACTTGTCCAAATCGTTGACGACGGAGGCGACGGCCTGCGGCTCAAACTCGTCGAAACACGCCCGCTCGGAGGGGGGTTCCCGCGATACTGTGCCCTGAGCTATTGCTGGGGTGACCCGGCGCAGCATGCCCAGACGAAGACGCTGCGGAGCAACGTCAGAGACCACGAGGCCGCCATCGACCTCCCCGGCCTGCCCAAGACCGTCTCGGATGCCGTGGCCTGCTGCCGCAGGCTCGGCCTGACCCATCTCTGGGTCGACGCGCTGTGCATCGTCCAGGACGACGACGGCGACAAGCTGTCGGAGATCGCGGCGATGGGAGACATATACGCCAACGCCTACCTCACAATCGCCCCCTCCAGCGCCAGCGGAAGCGATGACGGGTTCCTGGGTCCCAGGGAGAACCCCTTCAGGTCCGCCCCCATCCCCGGTCCCGACGGCGCCATGGTGGACGTCAAGTGGGTTCCGGGCGGCGCCGGCCTCCTCAACTCGTCCACCATGGTCCAGCTGAAGGGCCAGAGGCCCAAGGCGGCCAAGACGTACGAGCCCCTCCACTCCAGAGGCTGGACCTTCCAAGAGGCCATGCTCTCCAAGAGGATCGTTTTCTACTCCATCTTCCAGCCGTACTGGGTATGTCGACAGGCCGCTCGTGCGGGGGGCGAGCCGTCCCCGCGGGAATACTTCGCGGCCATGGAGCTCCGAGAGCTGTTCCCGTCCCTGTCCCCCTCGTCCGGGGACCGTCGCGGAGGCGGGTCAGGACCGGATCGCGACCTCGGATACCGCTGGCCGTGGGTCGCGGAGCAGTACTCCTCGAGGGTGCTGTCGGTGCTCGGCGACAAAGCCCTCGCCATCCACGCCGTGAAAGAAACGCACAGGGACGGGGACGGGGCCTACGCCGCGGGCGTGTGGCTCCGGAACGTCAAGGTCGACCTGCTGTGGAGCGCCGTCCGGCGTCATCCGCGCACGCCTTCCGAGCTACGCAGGTTCGGGACGGCATACCGCCGTGGCCGGATCACCGAGATGCCGTCCTGGTCTTGGCTGTCGTTCGACGGCAGCGTCCGATTCGACGTGGTCTGGCACGCTTTTTATACCGGCATGATCCGCCACGTCGACGACATCCAGAGCCACGTCGGGGTCCAGAGGACGCCGGCGACAGACGCCTTTGGCCGGTTGACCGGACACCCGCTCCTCCTCCGCGGCCCCGTCAAAAAAGTCGTCGTGGCCGCGGCGAGAGGCCGGGGGCGGGACGGGTTCTGCTACGAGTCAAAGGTCTGGGACGGCGCGAGCAACTCCTACACGACAGCCATGTCCGACCGGGCAGCCCTCGGGTATCAGATAGGCCAGGCCGTGTTCGACAGCCACTTCGAGGTCCCCGACGACCGGCCCCCCCGAGACGGCCGCGACATCAGCGAGGACTTCTCGGCGCCTCCCGTGCTGCTCGACTGCGTCCTGGTCTCGACGGTGGGAGACCGCCAGGGGGACCCCGTCGCTGCCGGGAGGCCCCGGGGGTACTCGCGCGAGACGCGGGGGAATGAGACCGCCTACGGGCTCCTCCTGCGAGACGTGCCGGGGTCTGGCGGCGCCCGAAAGGTTCGGGTCGGGCTGTTCAGGGGCCACGAGGGCTCGAGCTCCTACTTCGATGATGGCCGCGGCACCGAGTTCGCACTCGAGTGACGACCTCCCTTCCCGCTGACGTTTCCTAGCAGTGCTTCCGATCTTGCTGCTCATTGGGCGATGACGCCCAAAACTCCTCGACCCACCAACAACCACTGACTGGTTCCTGGACATCATCAGCATTACGCCTCGGCGCTGTTGAGTAGGCCGGCACGGCTACGGCGATGACGGCGCCTTTCAAACAGCTTCATCGAGGCCTTGCCGCACGGCGAAGTAACAACTCGAACTCACGAGCACCGTCACCGATATTGTGCGAATGGCCTCCATATCAAGTAAGCATCTCCGATTAATCACGCCTCATCATACACGTCCACCACGCGCCGACTCTCTCCTGGAACCGACAATCAAACACGATTCTTCACACTAAGGGTATAGACTCATCATGAATCAAACAATTTCACCAACCAGGGTTCCACCTCCCCATCTTCCCCATGAGACCGGCCGCACCCAAGAGGTTTTTGGTTTTGTTCGTCCCCAGGCATCTGCCGTCTCCGTCGCTGGACAGTCATCCGCACGCATCATTACATCCTCCTCGGCTCTGGGGGACAAGCATGGAAGGGAAACTCTCCTCGCAAGCCCACACACATCACCACCATGGAGGTGAAGCCCTCCCGCATACGTGCGCATGCGCAGGCCCATGTCTCAAACGGGTATGACAATCACCCGCCATCACTCAACGTCCTTTTCGTGTTGCGCTATAAACTCCAGAGCACATTTGATAAAGCCGTGACGACCCCGCCGAGAGCATCCGCATACACGATGTGATAACAAGTGTTCTCCGGCAGGCCGCTCCACCACCATCCCGCCAGAGCCAGGAGTACCGAGCCAGTCTGTCCATGTCGGCGAGAGAAACAGGACATTAAGGTCGAACGAGAATTAAAGCCAGGCCCCCAAAGAAAAACAAGAGGGTAAAAACGTGGGGAAAAAAAAGTGCAAAAGGGGAATCGTCTTTTCGAGTCCGGGTCGTTGAGATCGTCAGAACGAGAAAGAAGAAACACATTTGGTATAAACCCAACGCATTGAGACACTCCCAGCGCCGTTTCGCAGTGTTGCCCGTCTCCCGAATATCCTCAGAACCGCCAATGAGCCGAGGTTCCTCTACCGGTTGGTCGGCTTGGCGTAGAGGTCTACGAATCATTTAGTATCGTTGATGTGGATGCGGCCGTGACGACGCGATGTTGAGAGAGGGCATACCGGGAAAGTGCTCCTTGGCGTACTGTTCGCAAGCCTTGGCGGGCTTGCCGACCTTTTGCCCGATGACCTTCCACTTGTTGTTTTCGTACTCCTTGATGGCGTTGAGGAGTGCTTGGCTCTGCGACTCGTTAGCGATAAAATGATGTGACGGTGGGCAGGATTCCACAACGAACCTCGTCTTCCGCAAACTCAGCGTAGTGCATGTCCTTATACCAATGCTTCTTTACACTACCCTCAGTGCGAGTAGGGAAAGTCTGCACTATGTTAGTCGCTGAACCGATCAGGGAAGCGGCCAGGGGGCATCACGAACTTGGCAATCTCAGCCCAGCTGCTACCAGCATCCCTCATCTGCTTCAGGCGAAGCTCCTCGGCCGGAGTCCAGGGGGTATTTGTGCGGCTCTTCTTAGCCGGGGGAGGTTGAGGAGCTGCGGCGGCGTCGTCCGTCACCGCGGGCTGGGCCTGGGCGGGAGGAGCGGCGACAGGAGGGGCAACCGGTGGTGGGATAGGGGTTGCAGTAGGGGCGACGGGAGCAGCCGGCATGGGAGGAGCACTAGTGACGGGCGGGACCTGTTGAGCCGGAGCCGGAGCCGGACGCTTGCGGTTTCTCTGGGGCTGGGGCGGGGGCTGCGGTGCATGCTGGGGCTGCTGAGCATGCTGCTGCTGAGCGTGCTGCTGCTGAGCGTGCTGCTGCACATGCTGCTGAGCGTGCTGCTGTTGCTGCTGGTGATGCTGCTGGTGCTGATGAGGCTGGGGTTGAGCCTGCGGCGGCTGGGGCGGCGGCTGGGGCACGTTCATCGGAGGCTGCACCGGAGTGGGCTGGTGGTGCTGAGGGGCCGGGCTCTGGTGAGGCGGTGCTCCGTACTGGAACTGCGGGTGCTGATCCCGACGAGACATGTCCTGCTGGTAGGGGTGTTGAGGACTGGGATGGAGTGTCAGTGAAGTTTCATTACAACGGGATCAACGTCGTGAACGAAGGCGTGACGCGCGCCCCTCGACGGGGGTCATGTTAACCAGACAGGAGCGAGCATGCATCGAGAACGGGTAGGGGGACGGTGTTGTTGTTGTTGTTTTGTTGTTGCTGCTGATGCTGCTGATGCTGCTGCTGTTGCCCGTTACACCCTCCATCACACCGTCGAGCAGGGCCATGCATTGCCGGGGGTTGCTCGAGGGGTTGACATCCGGAGGGTACATGAGCATGTACTCCCGGAAACCCGTCGAGTGTGTGGCCGGTACGCAGCCTCGCGGGGCGGAGGAGGAAGATGGAATGGGAAGGGTGATGGGATGGGATGGGAAAAGGGAGTGACCTCGGGCTCTTGGGGCCAGAGGTAGAGGTCGAGGGGTACAAGGTGGAGGAGGTACTTACTGCATGTCGCTAGGCTGGTGGGTGGAGTTGGAGTAGATGTACTCCGGCACGGGGCCGACTTGCCACTGCTGCATGTTCTAACAATGGGCCAAAACGTTAGTACCGCGTGTGAATGTTTCGCAGCCAGAGGAAACAAATTTGTCGCGCAAGAGTCATGGGCAGTGCGAGGGGCGGGTCCAGGCCGTGTCCGTGAAGCGCGAACGCGACACGGACGCATGCGATGGAGGGGGTACATGACTACCATCATGTCGTGCCTAGGGACAAGAGACGACGATGGTGATGATGGACGAGGAATCCATCAATCGGGTCATGATAAAGACGTGATGAGGCCCGATATGTCTGGAAGGGGGTGTGGAAGGCGAAGGGGCGATGCGCTCATCGGTGAGATGAGGTGACGACGTGTCTGCGCTCGACGCGACGAAGGTGAAGGGGGAAAAATTGATGGGAGCGACAAGATGACGACGGGAGAGACGCGACAGCATCAGCGACGACGACGTTGAATCAATGCGCGCGACGATTCCATCTTCGAGGTTCGAGGTACATGCGATGAGTTGCTCCTCGATCGGGACAATGGGTGAAAAGAGACATAGGAAATAGGGTGCAGGTACTTACGGGCAATGTAGTAGTATTAACTCAACAACGATGCATAAACCAACGGGTTGATGGATGGGGAATATTGGTCTCTGCTCTCTCTCGGGGGTGGAAGAGAGACTTGGACCAAGCCTGACGTCGCAAGAACAAGAAGCGGGTCACGCACACACGCCCGGGGTTGGGAAGGCTTTTTTTTTGCCTTCGGGGGTGGGAAGGAGGGATTGGGAGAAGGGGAGGGATGGTCGGTGAGGTGGTCCGGTCAGGTAGAGTCGAGAATAAAGGGACAAAGATACAAGGTGCGCGAGGCCGAGGACGCGTTTGCTTCAAGTACTCTTTCTCCCGGGGTTTGTTGGTGCGTGTGTATGCGTGTATGTGTGTATGTGTGTGCGTGCGCGATACGTGGGTGGGTTGACCAAAAGCGACGCGATACGATACGCAGCAGGAAGAGAGATGGAGGGGAAAAGGCCAGGCGGCAGTGCAGGTGCAATAGCAGCAGCGAGGTAAGGGGACGGAGCAGTAGACCTGGATGCAAGGCCAGGCAAGGACGGAGAGGTATTGTCAGGTGAACGAACGCCGCGGCAGAGAGTCGACGCGCGCGCGGGTTCGTCGAATGGAAAGCGACGAGACTAGCAAGGGATGGACGATTTTCCCTTCGGTGTGGAGAATAGAGTGCGATGGAAGGCCAGAAAAAAAAGGTGAGGGCGGAAAAAAGAGAGGGTACCGGGTGTTGTTGTGCCCTGTCTCTTATCCGGGTATAATCAGGCAGGTAGCGCCAGCCGGAGTGAGCTTCGGGTCAACCAAGGTGACGTGAGATCGTAGTGAGACGAGGTAGGTAGAGAAAAGTACAGGCAGATGGAGAGAAAGGTAGAATGATGTATCCTTGGTGGACACAGAGGTTCTGGCCTAGGCGCAGAAGTAGACAGGCGTGGAGGCAGTGCGCGCGATGTGCCGTGTGTTAGGTTGATTGGATTGCGAGAGCGTCGGGTGCAGCGGGTGGCCGGTGGCGGGAACTCAAGCCAAGAGTTGCGACTGACGGCGGACCGAGATGGGCGCGTGGCTGGCAAAAGGAGAGAGAGGGAAAGAGAGAAAGAGGGAAAATAGTTGGGCGTGCGTGAGGGTTGAAAGTAGCAGCCGAGAGATAAGGGAGCGCCGATTGTTGGTGACGCGATGCCGTAGGTATGCGTGTGTTATGAGGTAAGGCGTGACCGATGTCAAGAGCGAAGAAAGGTAGACAGTGAAGCAGTCAGTAGATGAGACGGACCAGGGAATACCTCGAGGTAATCTGAGGGCCAGTTCGAAGACGAAGAGAGGAGGGGCAATTGGCTTGGGTGTGAGTGTTGTGTTGCGTGAACCCAAGCTGAAATGAAATGGTGGTGCGTAGAACTACCGGCAAGCTGAGGCGACGACAACGACAACGACGGCGACGACAAAGAGCGACGACGTCGATGATGGCCCCGACGATGGTCGTTCTGTTTCGGTTCCTCTCTGCGATGTGGTGGTGGTGTTATCGCAGCAGCCGCGCACGCACGCGTCTAGATCCAGAGGTATCTCGGTTGCTTCTGAGGCTGGTCTTCTTTGAACCAGACGGCAGGTGAATGTACCGTGACCGCGTGGCTATTAACTGTAGCAGCAGCGGTAGCGAGGGTGGAGCGAGCTGTGATAATGGATGTAGGTTGGGAGTTGGGATGTTATGCCTCCGCGATGACCCAAGGACGCGGATGTACCTCTGATGGAAGTAACTTCCTGGTTCACGGTGATGTTTTGGACTGGTTGCCCTCTTTTCTGGTGAGAGAAAGTGGGTGGTGGAAGGGGGTGACAGGTCAGGAGGGAAAATTGCTAAGGGGGAGGGGGGAGGGCGAGGGAACATGGAAAAGAAACGAGGGAGGGAAAGAGGCGGGGGGGATGGCGGACCCACACGACAAGATACGAGTGGAGCCACGGGCCAGGCAGCAGGTCTTCTCGAGAGTCCGAGTATTAACCGAAACCATTATTTCCCCCCAGAATTATCTGCTTAGCGACGACCGACGACTATCTGG
>JAIMZG010001531.1:0-32348 GCA_020466075.1 Colletotrichum coccodes
AGGCGTGAGATTTCGCCCACTAATCTGCGAATGCAGAGCGGTGGGATCGAAGACGCATGGAATATTCGAAAAGGCCTTCTGTTTGTGGGTTACCGTCGTATAGTGGACGGGAATGTTGTCAAAATGGACCGCGTGCCGCCCTACAGAAAGAACAGGCCCAGGGCTGAGGGAACGATGAGGTTCTGAAGGCTTGGCATCCGTTCAGTTGGGGACGTGTCTTTGGTTGTATTTCGACGACAAATTTTCTCTTTTCGCTGGAGTGCTGCTCTCAGATTGGCGTGATTGAGAAGGGAGCCGAGACCCCCGGTCGCTGTTCGGGGGGGCACGCTTGGGGTGCTTGGACGGGGGTGGTAAGGGGAGGAGGAGGGGGGAGGGAACCACACCGCATCACAGCCGCGGGCCACGTCCCTTCCCTTCTGGGTGGTCGGGTCTCTGAGCCAAGCACCAAGTCCAGGCCAAGTCCACTGTTGCTCCCACCAAAACGCGTCAGCGCAGGAGCGGGGGTGCGTGGGTGCACATCAGAAGGCAAGAGCTTCCTGGGTCTTGAAGTCTTGGCACGTTCGATTTCCTTCGTTTGCCAAGACTTCCACCCCGCCCCTTCGCGCTTGCGCTTGTCTTGACAACATGCATCGAATTGCTGAGAGCCTCAGATGGATATCAAGAGATCTGGATGCTCCCAAGTGTCAGCGTTTTTCTCGCGGTTTTTTTGCTGGCAGAACCGACCAGAAACCATCAGGGGAGGCTGCCGGTCAGGCACTCGCACACACCCCAGGAGTGAACGAATGTCAGAAAACCAAGGAAAACGGCCACGTTACCTTCTTCCCCCCTCGCGCCCTGTTTTTGCGCGTCTTCGTTATTTCCGCAAAACTCATTGCAAAAAGAGAAAGAAGAGAGAGTCTCAATGCATGTGTCAGCCACTGAGAGCGCAGCGAGTGCCATCATTGTGGGTCGCACTGTGCAGACAAGTTACAGTGCGAGCGAGCAGGGGAAGGCACACCCACGGATGAGGGTTGAGACGGGGACATCGCTAAGATCCCCAGCTACGTACCCCCCACCGGTAATCCACGACCTGAGGTGAATTAGAATGCAATCAAGACACCACCAATGCGCCGCTCTCAGAGCCACTCCGTATTTGGATTCGAACCAGCTGCCTCAGATCTTGCTACTCCTTTCTCTGCCCAACGCCAGAGAGTCAGCGTTTGAGTGGAGGTACAGACCATTTGCGCCTAGAGCAGGGGCCACCGGACCCGACCACAACGCTGCACCTGCCCCCACTAGGCAGGAGTGACGCGACAGCTGGAAATGGCGAAGCCGGCTACTTTCTCACCCCAAAGATGGCACCACCCGAGCAGGTGTTCCTGCCCCCAATGGCGACAATCCAAGCATCCAACAAAACCTCATGTCGCCGCATCATGTTATGGATACAAGCCATGGCTCCCGCACTTACTCTCGCACTTGCAGCCCAATCTTCTCATTCTTCTCGGCCGCTGACCCGATTTGGAAGAGTTTGACCTACACTTGCGAGCTCAATCACTGTCCCGCACTCCATGGCTTCAAGACCCTGACCCTGCTCCGGCCTTACTGGTCCCAGCCTGAACCTTGGGGCCGAGCCTGGCCATGGCACTGCAACGAATACAAGCCCCTCGCTCTGTCAACCTTTGCTCCGACGGCACAACTCAACCTCCAGCAAATCAGGGCCGCCGTTAGCATATCATACACTGAAAACTCGAGCTGAATCTGAGACTGGCCAGCAGGGGTCTTTTGGTGGCTCTAGTCCTGTCAGCCCGCACCAATCGATTCCAGCACACTTTGTTATTGGAAGCACATTCTGTGAAAGGGCGCAGTCGAGGAATCAAAACATGCCTCGACCACCACAGCAACGACGACGACAAATTCCTTGATGTGTGTAACCGTGTGCCGCCATGGAATTTGTCCACGTAAGATAGGCCGGTCAAACTGCGGCCATGCTCTGCAGCGCATCGCCCAAGAGCACAACATAGACTGGCTCCTTCATCATCCTGGAACAGACCCTCGGTCAACTACCGACCCCTATATCTGTCAAATTGGGCACGTCCCATGTAGGGCCTTACCGAGCACACCTCCTGGCTCGCGGCTCAGGTGTGCCCTGCTTCCTGCACTGCTCGTTTGTAACGATTTGGGTTCTGCTCCTAGTCCCAGCCAAGATGCTGACCCTGGTCCATGCCGGAAGAGCTGTCTCGACTCCTGAGCCAGCTGACCCAATCTTGATGCTGCCTCGCAGCCCTTCACACGCTCGGTCATCAAACGAATCAGTGCACCGGCAGGCCCAGTGTGCAAATAGAGTACCGGCCGCAGCTCTGCTTCTGCGGATAGACCTTGCTTACAATCGCAGAGTATGAGCTTCCCGCGGGAAATGTTTCCAGTTCGTGTTGACTTTGAAGTAGACCTACGTCTGTTCAACCGGTTCCCTGCCCTGCGTATTGGAATTGAATCGGACAATCCACCGGAAGTTCCAATTTCACTGCCTGCTGAGTCGCGTTGACTAAATAAACCACTGCACAACTCCGTGGTCTTGGCCGGTTGTGTATAGCATAGGCACCGAAGCATATCGAAATATTAGTGTAGCTGGCGGAATAGAGACAGATACAGAAACAGTTTAGACCCCAATCAACGGGCACTTAATCGTGAAGGTCATGTAACTAATTCTAGTGATCGACCGACTGCCGTATGGTGCTGCCAATCATCGACGCAGAGATGCAACGAGATCGCTGTTGTCAATTTTTGAGATTTCTTATTTCGTTCACTCTGTCGCTGCTGCCCGTTGCATTGCAGGAGTGCAATGGTAATGGTAGCACACACTGGACCGTGTAGCTGAGGTAAGAGTTCAGGAAGGTACCCTACCTTACTGTAAGAGGGAGGATGTGCCTCACTCCCAGTCCATTTTTGTTTATTACCCCGCAGTACACGTCCAGACGTGTCACCACCAATCCCTCGCTTTCATTCGCTGCAGGCACCAACTTCCAGCCTGTCCGTTAGAGCTCATCGTCCCTTTCACTACCATCCTCCCCATCGCATTCACCGCACCACATCATCTCACCAGGACTGTCCCCGTCACACTTGAAGCCTGCGTACACTTTAGTGCGACATACAACGACAGGGCCTCTTCCTCTATCTCTTCTTTGCAACCTTCCACGAGCCACACACACGAGACGACGAGACTGAGGTGATTAATTTCATGAGGTGAGCGAGTGACGCTTTCCCACTTTCGACGTGCTTCGTCCTGCCCGGTACCTTGCAAGCAAGCCTCGTCTGCTCGGCCTCAGGCTGTCTCGCCTTACCGGCCCCTCCCCCCAAATGCCACTGTCCCTGTCCAACGAACGGGACTCTGGCCATCTTCTCCAACAGCTCGACCTTGACAAACCGAAAGCCCCTCATAACAAAATTCCACGCTGTCCACCACAACCACACCCACTCTTCCTGGGCCAATTCGTACCCGTAATCGGTAACATCGGCGACATCGGCCACCGCACCTTACTCACCTACCCGGCACACCACCCCCGGGCGCCGTACCGCCCTCCGCACCATACCATCCCGTCCCTTCATCAGTGTCACCGATAGACAGTCTGCCACCGCTTGGCCCCCTGCTGACCATCATCTGAGCAAGGTTAGGCGGAGCTCGCACGGAACCATTAACCGAGTTTCCTGATACGATATTGCAATCTCCGTCATGGCTGCCGCTGGCGCCAACGCCAACGTCGATTCCAACGCCCTGTTGGCCTTCTTCACGCAGATGGACGATCAGGGCGGTGTCATTGTCAGAGGTGCGTCCGAGCTGAGCCTCAGTTCACCGTTCCGCTTGGCCCAACCGGGCTTATTCGGTCGTCTCGAATCGGTAGTCGGTGCCAAGACGCGCGGCCTGCTAACACTGGTGTCACCTTCTAGATATACCGAAGCTGGATCTTGATTTGTACATCCAGAACTACGAAGGTACGCTTTTCCATTCAGCCCGTCTGAATCTTGTTTCTCGTAAACTGCGCCTCGCTGCCCACAGACGCTCAGCCTCCTCGCATCTCTGCCCCCTTTGCTGGCCTACCAAGGCTCCGCCGGCCCTAGGAGACAACTTCTCACTTCTGCCACAGGTCGCACCCGCTTTGAACGTCTCTTCCTCATCGGCCGGACCTGCGTGCCGCTCTGTATCGACGCTCTGAAGGCTGCAGTTGCCGAAGCCAAGAAGCATGAAGATGTTCAGCGTTACCGGGAGGCCTTTGAGTGCATCCATATCGCCGCTCCTAGTGAGCCTGAAGCCGTGTTCGACCAGGAATGGGTCGATAATACTGAGAGGGCCAACAAGGCCAAGACTCACACACTCGAGAGCGAGCTGAAGGGCTATAAGATGAACCTTATCAAGGAGAGCATTCGGGTTTGTCTGTGTCGCTACTAAGAGACTCCACAAACTGACAGAGCAACAGATGGGAAATGAGGACCTTGGCCGCCACTTTGAGGAAATCGGTGACCTCAACAACGCCGGCGAGGCTTATAGTCGCATGCGCCCAGATGTCAGCACCTCGAAGCACATTATCGATGTCGGCAAGCACCTCGTCAGTGTAACACTCCAGCGCCGGGAGTGGCCCATGGTCATCGCCAATCTTAGCAAAATCACAGGTGTCCAGAACGGCGAGGAAGAGAAGGGCCTGCAGCCGTACATCAAGATCGTCCAGGGCATCGCCTCATGGGCCTTGAGAAATTTGAGGATGCGGCTAAAAGCTTTCTGCAGACAGATGCCGATGCCGGTAAAGAGGGTGCGCACTATAGAACCATCGCGAGCCCCAACGATGTGGCAGTGTACGGAGGCCTCTTGGCTCTGGCGACCATGGATCGGAAAGACCTGCAGACCCGTGTACTGGACAACCAGAACTTCAGAACATTCCTAGAGCTGGAGCCTCACATCCGCAAGGCCATCTCACTCTTCGTCAACGGCCGGTACTCGGCATGTCTCGCGATCATCGAGGCGTACCGCGCCGACTATCTCCTGGACATCTACCTCCAAAAGCACGTCCCCATGCTCTACTTCCAGATTCGGAGTAAGTGCATCGTGCAGTACTTCATTCCTTTCTCCTGCGTCACCCTGAGCAGCCTGGAAGAGGCATTTGCGGTGCCCGGCAAGCCACTCATCGAGGAGCTCGTTACCATGATTCGGGGCGGCGTTTTGCAGGCGCGCATCAACACAATCGACAAGGTGAGTCTCAACGTGCCTGCGGCCCCCGGAGGCGTATTCGCACGGCGCTAACGCACGAGCCATAGACGTTGGTCGCCGTGTCTCCGAACCCCCGAGCGACTTTGCAAAGGATGGTGCTTGACACAATCGATGCCTATGAGCGGGACGCTACCGAGCGGATCCGGCGCATGAGCATCATCGCGGCGGATATGGAGGTGAAGAACATTCGCAAGGGAAACACACATGCCGGTGCCCAGGGCATCGACGAGCTCTGGCTTGAGCAGGCCAATCGAACGACGACAGCCGGCGGCGAGGCGAGCTGATCCTGTTTCGGCGCGGAACATACAGAGAATGGAGTTACCGGCCGAGTGGTGGCTTTTCTCCGCGGATCGGACGCGAGTTGAAGACGCAGAGAAACGCTGACAAACGGGGCACTTTTGGCGATCCACCTTTGGCGCCGTTGCCAAAAGCCTAAAATGTTGGGTGGTCGAATGGTAATGCAGACTGGGCGTGCTGGCGTCGGATTATTGGTTCCCCTGAAAAAGAGCATACGTACGCCTGCCAACACCCCAATCGTTCCGTGGGATCATTCAGACGTCATGGCACTTTGCGCTAGACATACAATGAGCCATTGGAATCGGGCATGGACCTCGCATAGCTGAGGGGTGGGGCTGTTAAAGAAACCGACGGTGTTGATCGCGGGATCCCCGGGGCCGATAGATTGAGGCTTACGCAGCGAGCATAGGAAAGAATGTGTCAAGAGAAGAGTCGAATGCCCATCCTGGAGATAGTCGGGAATAAAACACATGCCACTGTTTGTGCACCTAACAGTAATCATTCGCCTAAATTGTACCTATCCGTCAATCCTTCCCGGTTCGTGATCTTTGGACCTACAGCTTACTCTGTCAGCGGAGTTGTGAACGATACCGGACGCTACAGCGCTTTGTTCGGCGAGGATTTCCTCGCACGGTGCGCTGAAGTCTTGCCTCGCTGACATCTGGGTACCGACATTGAGGGTTAAAAAACGATTCGCTCCATTCCTCAAGTGGGCATTACAGGGGTCCAAGATCACACCGAGGTAGAACTTCAACCGCCCCCGTCCATATACAGGGTGCAGAGTAAACGGTACCGCAGATAAGAGCCGGTGAGACTACAAATGAGGTGGCCAGGGGGGGGAGTCATTAACACGTCTCGGAGAGGCCATCAGGGATTTTAGAGCACTGTCTCCAAGCAACCCCTGGCGAGGGGTGTGCGTGTGGAATTATATTTGCTTCTAGCCTGCATCAGGCAGTCCGAGGTCCCAAGCCATCCCCCCTGGTCTTTTTGTGTTTCTGATCCACCATCCCACCCACCGGCGCAGGCTCACAGCCAGGCCTGTTACCTATCCGTTCCCCATAATCAGGCTTCACTTTCGTCTACCTTTCCCCTTTCCCATGTAATGCCCGTCGTTCGTGGCCGGGACCAAAATACGCCCGCTTAAATGGACAGTCATGAGCAATATATTACAAAATGGCGCTGAACAATGACAATCGTTGAGAACAAAGGGGGAGGAGAATGAGGAAAGCGGGAGGAGGGGGGATCGTGTCGCAAGCAGTAAGGGAGTGGAGAAGGGCAGCGCGGCCTTTTTTTTCTTGCATACCGCCCCGCGGCTACCCCCATTACCATCACCGCTCGAGTTCCATCCGGAGTCGCTATCCGGGGCACACCCAGGAGTCGCGCATGGAGAAAAAAAAGAGAGATTCTCGACGGGGCATGTCTCATCATCCCATAAGCTGCCGCACGTCGGTGGGCGGCCAGCGGACCTGGGCAAATGTGAGGAGGCGCTTGATGCTCTGCAGGTACTTGCGCGTGACCTCGTCGCCCATGACGTGCCCGCGTTCGCCGTCGTGCAGCTTCTCGCGGGCGCTACGCTCGTGGATGCCGACCATGGTGACCCCGATGGGCCAGGCGGCCTTACCGATCGAGAGGCGGAGGTAGCCGTCGTTCGCGTCGACGTAGCGACGTTCCTGCGCGGCCTTGACAATCTCGACAATAGGCGCGAGGAGGTCGTCGTCCAGGTCGTACTTTTCGAACTTGCGGAATAGCTAGACAGGATTAGAATTCCATCTTGCAGATGAGCGACGACTGACATACCGGCTTGAGGTTCTCACGACTCTGTACCATGGCGCTGTAGGCCGTTTTGCTCGTCGTCGTGTCGCGCCGCTCCTGATCCATGGCCTTCTCATACTCGGTCAGAACCATCGTAAAGTACGACGCCAGCTGCCGAAACAGCCACTTCCGTCCCTCCTTGTCTTTGGGCACCGCGCCGTCGACCTTCATGTCCTTCTCCTCAACGAGCTGCAGCGTTGTCGGGATGGGGCCCTTCGTGACCACCGTCGTGATCCGTCGGTACCTCCTCAGCCTCGCCACGTGTCCCTCGCCGAAAAGCGTTGCGGGCTCGCCTAGCGAACGCAGCTTCGCGGCGAGCTCCTCGTCAGGTATGTCCTCCATACCGTCCTCGACCTCGGCGACATCCTCGCTGCTGGCCTTGACGAGCTCCGGCAAGCCCAGCCGCTTGCGTCGGACGCGTTCCTCCTCTGCTTCTTGTTCCTCGCGTCGCCGCCGTGACTCTTCGGCTAGCTTCTGCCGCTTCTCCTCGCGGATCTTCTTCTCTGTCGCCTCGTCCTCCTCACGCTTGCGCTTCGCGGCAGCTCTGGCCTCCCGCTCGGCCTCGATGCGGGCTTGTTCTGCGAGGTATTCTTCCCTACGCTTCGCTTCGACGTCGGCGCGTTTTATGTATTTAGACGAGGAGGAGGCTGGCGTAGATTCTTTAGACTTGTTCAGCTCAGTAGACATGAGCGCCGCGAAATCCATTTTGGCGGGCGGGGGGGCGGCTGTTGATAGAGCAATCGGTCGGTGTCTTCGCTATAGAGAGTGTCGCTGAGGTATGTCTCGGGTGGGTCCGTCCGGTCGTGTGTATCGTGGAAGTTGCGTCGCCGCTGTCCAACTTCCTTCAACTTCGATGAGATGTCGTCGAACGGAAGCGGCAGAAAATCGGGTAAGGCGTACCGATTGGAAAGCTTACTTTTTTGCCGTTTTTATGTTTCCCCCACACCTCTCGCGCCTGTGTGGTGGACGATCCATGCATGGAAGCTTTGGACGATCGCGCTTAACTTGCACAGCCTCACTCGCCTACGACCTTGACTCCAGTCAGGGAGGGACGCACGCCCGCACACCACAAACGCAATACTAGTTCCCGCACTCCCTTCGTTCTGCTTGTCTTTTTCCTAACCCCTTGGGGGCCTAAAACGTGTGTATGTACCTGTTCGTCGCAAGGGGACCTGGAGCTTGTCAAATTCGATCTTGTTCAGCCTACTCCACCAGTGCTGTACGTACTCTTCGACGTCGTTCCTTCACAACGTCTCGCGATACCGGCGCGACACCATCTTCGATATGGCGTCGATCGAGCGGGAAGAGACTACACCGTTTCTCCTACAACTGTTTTACAAGAACGGTTCATTTCACAGGTAATGTGGGAGCCACGACTGTGGTATTACCCTTCCGTTTGATGCAGAACGCTAACGATGTTTTAGAACAGATGAATTTGCCTCGAGAAATCTACCACAAGCATTGTCACTCTACACGTGGCCTGACTGCACCCTGAACGAGCTTGCTGAGCAGATCGTTGCCGAGGACCCCTCGCTGCTACCAAGCCCCTCCGTGGGCACAAGGCTGGCCTTCCGTCTCATATACCCCGATGCTCGCAATGCGACGGCTCCATCGGGCGGGCACCATGCGCAATCGCAAGTACCACGCTTCATGACCAGAGACCTGGGGAGTGTCGTACTGGGCGACGGTACGGCAGGAGCAATTCTCGCCGCTAACGGCGCCGAGGGAGAAGAGAGAGATATTCACATGGCCGATACCACTGCGACATTGCTGGATGACGATACGGCTAAGGACAAGACGCTCGGCGACGCCAAGTTCGTGGTGGGGGACTATATCTCATGTGCCATTTTGCCGCCGCTACCCGATGGCTCGGTGGCTCCGGCCCTAACTGTTCGGAATAACAGGGCTGCAGGGCCATTCAGTGCAAGAGGCGGACTAGGCGGGCTAGCTTCGCAGGGGCCGCGTCGGGATGCTGCGTTCGGCGGAAGACAAGGACGAGACAGAGACAGACGGCGCTCTGGCTTTGGAGACAGTAGTTTCCCCGAGGGAGAGTGGAGAAGAGGTGAGAGGCTGCCGGAGGATCCTGTCGACCGGTCCTGGGGTAGAGGACGGAGGCCCGACAGATGGTGATCGAAGAGTTGTGCTTCGGGTAATTGAATTTCAATAAGGGTTTGGAGTTTGGCACGGCGTCGCGGCTTGTTCGGAAGGAAATACCAGGCTTGATAGCGGTCAAATAGTGGCGCCTAGGGGTTCTATCGTTCCTAGTACAACGTCGAAAGAGATTCTCCAGGTCCGAAAATTGCACAATAGAGAACTTCTGCTTATTCTGTTCCATTCTTATACTCCAGCCCGTGTTCCAGGGCTTATTTACAGAGTTCGTCCTCCCAGTACCGTGCTCCCTCTACCGCTCGTAGACCAGGTCGCCCTTGCGCTTCGCACGAAGATCCCAAAGGCCCTGCATCAGTCAGTATTCGGTGCCATTGTGTGTCGAACTCCTCGCTCGTCAACAGGATGGGGGTGCTCACGTCGGTCTTGTAACCAATGTAGCCAATGACTACCGGCACGAAAACAGCGTACATAAACGTGACGCGGGCTGTTCTCGGAGTCCAGCGGAAGAAGACGTGTCGGTTGCTCTGCATGTCTGTTTGGAGCTTGCGGGTCAGCGCTGCAATCTTTCCTTTCCGTCCGAAGTCCTCCACAACCCAATGGGTCGGCAGTCCATCGTCGCTCAGCTCAATCGAAAGGTTTTAAACGTACGTCCCAACTTGACCAAGGCCGGGTCAAGGGCCAGCTCTAATCGAAATGGGTTAGCATTCTTATGTTCGGGTTCGCGGTTCGCGTCGATTTGGGCTCACTGTGGTGGTGACCCGCCATCTTGACGGATTGACAGAGCGGCGCTCTATGTAATTTTGGAAAAGAAATCGGGTCGGTCGAACGACGGGGTTTTGCAGGGCTGAGGAGCAATCAATGTCGTTCTTCGAGATGCGGCTTGGGATTCCGTGATGGCACAACGGATCGTGAGCCGTGTGGTTGGCTGCTTAGGTAACAAGCTCTTTGGCCTCAATCCTCAGGCAAAGGGCAGCTAAATGACTGTTATTGGCCCCCCAAAATGGAACTATCTGACACTGTGTTTATCTCTAGTCTAAACCAGGGTAGTACAGTGTTAACAGATGAAGCCAAAACCGTGAAGAGCTGGGTTGCTAGAATCTGATCTATATATAGACTTTTAGGGACGATGTTACATAAGCAACACCAGTCAACGTGCCAGAGTGGTTAATGGGCTGCCCTGCTATCCAGTCTTGAGCAATCAAGATTAACAGTGAAGGCAGTGGCTTCGGTCGCGCAAGTTCGAATCTTGTCGTTGACGCTTGAGTTTTCGGTTTCGCTCTCGGATTCATTCATCTGCATGGTTTTTTTTTGGTTTTTTTATAACCAGTTGGAACTTACAACAGGCGTGTTTTTCATTCAGATGGTTGGCTCATTACGTTGTGATAGTCACGAAGCACTCGATTCGGTTCGGTGCCGAGGTCTCAACCCGAGGCACGCCTAAATTATGGGGCCCCGTTCTGTTGTGCTGGTGAAAGAGCTGCTGCGACATGCAGACGGTCCAAGTGCTCGTTGCGTTAGAGCACCTGAAGCCTGAAGGTGAGTACGGTGGGCCCGGGCCCTTTGCTTTCCGAAGAGCTAGTGACGAAGAAAACAAAGGACACGACCTTGGTGAGAACATAACTTTATCACGAGGCAAATCAGTTGTGATACGTTGCTGTCTTCAAATATCGCAGCGCACAATCATATATTGGCCTGTGAATATCGCAAGAGTAAGGCAGGCCATCAGCAACATGACATCCGAGCAGAAGCCCAAGGTGAAGCTATACTGGTAAGTTGGCTCAAAAGTTATCGCGTGAAATCGAGCTCACAAATGTGATAGGCTGGAGCAGTCCAGAGCGCAGAACATCCTATGGCTCCTCGAGGAGCTCAAGGTTGAGTACGAGATCGAAGTTTTCCACAGAAACAAGCAGACCTTACTGGCACCCCCGGAGCTTACAAAGATCCATCCCTTGGGCAAGTCGCCTGTGATTGAGATCTTTCCCACCGGCTCCGGCGAGTCGATCACGCTGGCCGAGAGTGGCTACATGACCCAGTATCTGTGCGAGCACTTTGGCCAGAACACCAACCTCATTCCTAAGAAGTGGAAGGATGGCCAGGAGGGCAAGCTCTGCGGCGAAACTGAGGAGTACTCGAGGTGCCAGTACCTCCTGCACTACGTCGAAGGAAGTCTTCTCCCCGTCTTGACTCTGTCTCTTGTCATTGGAGGTATGGCCTGTCCCCTGATTGTGGGAGTGATTCATGTCAACTCACATCACCAGCCCTCAAGTCCGACAACGTGCCGTTCCTCGTCCGCCCCATCACTTCGGTGGTTGCCAACAAGATCTACAGTATGATGGTCTTCCCCAACGCCAAAAAGCACCTCGCCCTGATCGACCAGATGCTCGAAACCTCCCCCAATGGCGGCAAGTACATCTGCGGCGAGCACTTGTCGGCCGCCGACATCCTCCTTAGTTTCGCACTCATCGCGGCGGAGCCTCGTTTCGACACCTTGGGCAGCTGGCCCGGCGGTTCTGCGCGGGCGGCGCACCCGCGTGTCTTCGAGTACATTGATCGACTCAAGAATGAGCCCGGCTATGAGCGGTCGGCGCAGAAGATTCGTGAAATTGACGGCAAGTTTGAGGCCACGATCTCGAAGATGTAAGATTTAATGTGTGAGTGTTAGGTCAGGACTGGGATGAGAGAATATACCACTGTACTAAATTGATCAATGATTTCACGATTCGATCTGCCATGGTTTCTTGACACTGCTCAATAACTTTGGCGTAAATTCCGATGATGTGTGCTCTACAACTTGGTCAACTTGCTGCATACAACCTATGTCCAACTTGCCCCGAAAGCCAAGCTTATCCTGAGCCGAACATCTTGGTTGGATGCAGATGGCCCAAGCTTTAGTGACGGAGTGCTGCCGCAATGGATGGGCAGGGGTCTCGGGCCGCTAAATCGGCGTGCTGTTCCCACAGCCTGTACTTTTCCCAATGGCGCTTCGACGTGTATTTTTCCCATCGCCAACTACCGACAAGCTACTCGTCGCAAACGCTCTAATCACCTCAACACGCTTGTTCGTCGGACGCCATGCTGGCCTCGAGGACGGTATGCGCCCAATGCCGTTCGAGGCTTCTGGCCAGCGCAGTGACAATCGGTACGGTCCGAACGAACTCAACAACGAGCTTCCCATCCGCCACCGCCGAAACCCCCAGAACGACGACCCAGCCACGTCGAACTCAGACACACAATGCGCCGCGGATATCGGGACGGAAACATAGGGGGGACAGCAACCAGACTGCGAGACAAAGGGCGTTGGATTTGTTCGAAGAGACCATCAGCAGCGAACCGCAGGCGACCCCGGAGACCAGTCAAGATGTCAACCAGCTCTACCGCCTCGCCGACGAACTCGACAAGATCTCGCAGAACAAGGAGAAGTTGCCTTCGGTGGAGGTTGCAAAAAAGTCGTACACGCTTATAGCGGCAAAACTCCTACCAGCCTCGCGAAACTCGGGCTCCCAATTGCCACAGGTTCTCAAGACAAAGGCAGCCCAGGCTATGCTACAGATCATAAATACCAAGTTTACAACCATCGATGATGCGGATTTGCCCAGCACCGCAGATCTTTGCAAGGTGTACGCCGATTTAAACATCTTTCGAGTGGTGAGGCGGCTGGAGCTCATTTGCGGCCTCCTACGGGCAATAGTGTCGCCTCGGTCCGAGTCCGAGGCCCAACCTGTCAAAGAACAATTACTGGACGACCTCGTAGAATGCTGGAAACACTTCTCGGGTTTGAGGCGCGCGGACAGCGGCCTGAACTCCGAGCCAAAGTTCTGGCTTACTTCAAGACCAGACATGCGGGGCACCGAGGAGCCTGCTAAGCTCTTCCGCACACTCTTCCCCTTATTTTCACACAATGAGCTGCACGGCCTCGGCCCCGCCCTTGTGACCACGTTTGTCCTGCTATCTGAGTCCAAGTACCTGCTGACCAGGGCGAAGGAGGAGGCACAGCCTTTGTTGGAGGCACTGGAACCCATCGTGAAGCGGTTCGACCAGGATATGCTTCGACAAATCTTTGTCGGTCATCCCGAACTATGGAGTTACGTCCAGCCAAGGGCAGACTGGCGGGTGACTCGGACGGCACCCGAGGCTTGGAAAGAGTCTGAAGACCCTTCTGCTGAGACCTCGAACCATTCCCAATCTTCGGGGCGGTTCTCGTATGCTCTGTGGCATAAGCGATTCGACACAGCCTTTCGTTCATACGACCACGCAGCGGCACAGCAAGCCTGGAGGGATCTTATCAACCCAGCCAACGACAAAGACCGGGCCCGGAGGCTTCGTGACTCCCCTGAGCTTTTCGATTATATCCTGTTTCTCGCCTGCGGAAAGTACGGCGTACACGCAGAGGCCTTTTCCAGGATGACTGCAGAAGTATTGACGTACATGAAGAGTCTCAAAGTCGAGCCCACAATCAGGACCTACACTTCGATGATGAACGGCTGGAAGCAGGCCAGACGGCTGGACCCGATTGAAATCTTATGGGCTTCGATCACAAGGGCAGGGCTGAGACTAGACGAGCAGATCTGGTCAATCAGGATAGCAGCACTTGGCCATCTAGGCCAAGAACGGGCTGGCCTGGCCGCTCTGAAAGAGATGGAGACGCTGTGGAACACGGCAGTGAAGAACGGCATCCAAGGCAAGGCAGTTCAACCTGGCATCGTAAGCGTGAACGCGGCCATATCTGGACTGCTGAAGCGGGACCGTATGGATGTGATTCGCGCGGTGCTAAGCTGGGCGACGGAGAAGGGCATAGAGCCCGACATTTACACGTACAATATGCTCCTCTCGCGGATGCTCAAGAAGGGCGCTTCCGATGAGGCGGACAGGATTCTCTCCAGCATGCGGGCGGCGGGCCTGACCCCAGACGCCGCCACCTTCACCATCATTCTCGAAGCAGCTCTCGAGGACCTCCCGGGCCAAACGCCAAAGGAGCAGCGCGAGGCCATCGACAGAGTCTTCTCGGAAATGATCGCCTGCGGCATCGAGCCCAACCAGGAGGCGTTCGCCAAGATGCTCCACGTCCTTGTCAAGGCGGGCGACATCGCGGAGCACTCCGTTGCCGCCGTCCTCACCCACTTGCGCAGCAGCGGCCTGCAGCCCTCGACCGAAATATGCACCATCCTGGTCGAGTACTACGTCAGCCGCGAGCGGCCAGACCTTGACTCCCTTCGCGTTCTCGTCGCCGACCGCCGCTCCCGCACGCGCGCCATGACGGATCGCGTTTTCTGGGAGAGCGTCATCAAGCATTACCACCGCGCAGGTGAACTTGACAGCGCGCTAGAGATTGTGTACGACCTGGACGACTGGGGCATCTGGCCCGCACTGCCGCTTCTGGAACCCCTCCTGCGGTCGCTGATACACAGACGAGATTGGGACGGCGCCAAAAAGTTGGTCGCCACCGTTCGCAAGCAGGCTCGGCCCCAGGCGGCGGATAGAGATGGGCGGTTCTGGAGGCATGCGTTCTGGGCTGCTGCGCGGGATTATGACCTGCTGGAGGACATGTAGTAATCTTGTACGATACGTAGAGTTGGCCACGGCGTCAGACGCCCGCCCTTGTACAACGTATAGACAACATATAGACAACATAAATGTACAATCGCTTGTTAGCTCGCCGGGTCCATCTGCAGCTGGAGTGCGCAACCATGGGCGAGACCTGCATGGCTCTTGAAACATCTTGTTTTTATCTTGCGAAAGCAAAACATCATGTTCATCTCCCCCATAGAATGGTGTTCGTCAAAGTTAAGACGATAGTTCGGCATATTACAGACTCTCTGTTAGAACCTAGAGGCAGCCTATATCTCGTCCTGGTCTCGCAAGCACTGAGAGACGAGGCCGTCAGTAGGTAGGCTAACCAGTTCTTTTTAACAACCCATCTTCTGCAGACAGGATTGGCGGCACAGATTATCGGTGCTAACTAGTCCTTCCGGTGGTAATACTGTACGTCTTCTTTTAGGAACCACATGTTGAGCTTCGTCAAGATAAGTCTACGTCTGACTCTAGGCTCGCAGACCCGGAACATGATTAATTTCTTGATTTTAACGTTGGTCCATCCACAAACCATCCCGCTCCATGATTGGTCTGCTGTTGACCAAGGGCTCACCAGTTGCCATTAGTCTTGCAAGTCACGCCAAAGCCTGTATACCGTATAAGCTAATACGACTTCTCGAACTGAGCTGCTATACACTCACTGGTCAATCCGTCTCATCCAAGAGACTGAATTCGGAGCCACTGCTGGGGCACCGCACCACCTGAGACGACACTGGGCTGCTCAAGTCTGCTGTAGCTAGCCTCTCGAGACAAAACTCGGTCGACACACTGCCGAAGATATTCGCAGGTGCGGTTCTTGTTGCCGAACGTCCCGGCGTTCGCTAACCGTAGACAGACCGGTTGTGCATTTACCGGGACTCGGCAGACGACTGGCGACAAGGGCTTCGTCAGTGCAGCGCGTGTACAGAAACTTCTGGATCAACGTCGTTGCTCTGGGGATTATGCCCATGCTTGGAGATAGTTGCGGAATATCGTTCGAGGGACGCTTTGTCAGCAACCCCTACCATCACAGCAGCCCTCCATCGTCATCTGGGATGCAGTCGTATAGGAGCAGTAATGCATCTCTAAGTTTAAATAGGCCCTAGACTCAGTCAGACCTTAATCTGACATGCTTCTATACCAATTACTCAGACAACGATATCGATTATTACTCTAACCGACTACGCCGAGAACATACTTGATGCCCTCCCAGTGCTCCTTGACCGTCGGCCAGATGAATTGCGGCGGCAGCACAAACCCAGAACCCCCCGTGCCGGCCTTGGGCCTCAGCTCAACACTCCACGAGTACGTCGCATTGAGCGCACCGTGATGGAAATCCCTCGCAGAGCCCGTCGAATAGTATAAAATCTCACAGGACGGACCGACCTCATACTCCTCTCCACTGGTTGCGGCAATCGTGGCCGCATAGCCGGCACCGACATCGCGCTGCGCCTGCAGGTTCTTGGGTAGTACATCTGGCTCGCAGGAGAAACCCCAAGGAAGTAGGATGAGCTGCGAGTAGCTGTGCCAGTCGATGAAAAGCCGGATGCCACCAGGCTTGGCGGCCAGCTCGCGGGATAGGGCCGAGAGGACAATGTTCTCGGGCGTGTCTCCGGGGCACCGGCCGTGAAAGGTCTGACCGCAAGGGTCGGCGGAGACGCTGCCGTCCTCGAGGGGGTAGTCCCACTGGAAGTTCCAGTTGCGGTTGCCGTCGGTGCCGATGCAGGTCGTGTTAGAGCGCGGCTGGCGGTTCTTGCGCCAGAGGCGGTCCGTGGTTTGACTGTATACAAAGCCTGGCGGTATTTCAGTAAGAATTAGAGGTCGCGGAGAGAATCTTGAACCAACCATCAGGATTATGGAAGGGCACGATATAAAAGTCGTATGCGTCGAAGAAGGCTGTGACGTTCTGATCTCCAGACTTGTAGCCGTCAATGAGCTGATAAGTCAAGTACTCGACGGTCTGCAGTTCTGTCAGTAAACTTCCTTCCGAACGTTTGAGATGACTGACCATTGTTGTGATCCATTCTCTAGCATGAACAGTGCCATGCCAGAGGACAATAGGCTTAGTCCCTGTATCCCCGCCGCCCCAGATGCGGAGCCCAAAGATGTTGCGGCCCTCATATGAGGGTCCAATGTCCAGCCATTCCGAGTTGTTGGGGAACGCAGCGTGGAGGTCCTTCCAGTACTGAACGTGGTCATCGTAGGCATGGTACGAGTCGAACCAGCTCAGGGGCGGCAACTCGCCGCGCTTGGTCAGCGAGGCGGGCTTCTCAGCTAACGACTCGGCTCTGATCAGCTTGCCAAGGTCCTCGTCCAAGAGTTGCGTTTCAAGATCCAGCGACTTGAAGTTATCGACCTCACTGGGAGGGATCGCAACCTCGACGAAGCCACTCTGGTCGATGGACGGGAACGAGCTCAGCCGCGAAAGGTCACTCGGCGAGTTGACCGTCGAGACGCGGTAGACCTGGTAGCCGTCATAGTTGATCTTGTCGTCCCGCGGCGCCCTGTCGGCCCCCGGCCGGGTGGCGGAGACAGCGACGAGAGGGGAGAGAAGGACGAAAGCAGTGACGAGCTTCATATCGACTGCCTATCTTTGCAATTGTTGTCTGGCCTCAGAGAAAGGGCACGTTCAATTGAGTTCAGCAGCAGCCGGCGCGGCATACTTTATACGCATTTGCCAGGTGTATCTGGATACACCTTGTCCACCGCATCCCTACGTCGGATATGGCGCGCATGTCCTTGTCCTGGCTCAACGCACGTAATGAGCGGAAAGTGAGGGGTTAGCGGTTGATAACCATGCAAGCCAAGACTGAAGTACTTGAATGACGCTCTCGAGAACCGCGAGACGGCGTAATATTCGAGGAACCGTCCTGGTGAGCTGTCTTTCGGCGTGGTAAATATGTCTAGCGAGGTCGATCGCGGCGTCGTACGGGCATGCGGAGCTACTCCTAGAAGAGTAGGTGCGAAGATAAATTCGGTAGGTTGTTCGACTCCGACCCCCTTGCAACGTTGTTGTCTTGGCTGCAAGGATAACCGAGACTATATTCGGAAGGCTCGATGGCCTCGCTTGTCATTTCTGGATGAAAAGGAGGCAGGAGAGGACTTAAAGACCCAGAGTAAAGCTAAGTCCGGACTGGCGAAGCGACGCCCAAAAGAATTCAAGAGAGGGTTTGCGACCATCACCCCACCAGGCTTGGCTGGTGATTGTCGGTTCAGAACCGCTTCCCTTGGCCATCGGTCCATCTCTGCCAGTCACTGTTTTCTTGCTCCAGTCGATGCGGGGTAGTGATGGCACAATGATCTTGAAGCAACATCCCTCAGGAGACTGATGAAACAATCACTGGTTTAACGAGTTGTGACTTACACGGAGACTACGACGCCCCGCTGTGCAGATCCTCGTTTGTCTGATTAAGCTTAGCTCTGTCCCGGCTCCGGTGGTGGGACCGGGATTCCGAACCCGAATTGGGAGACGTTGACAGCCACGCATTTGGCACATCGCAACTCAACTTTGAGACCTCAAAAATCACAAGGAAATCACTAACATACCATAGGCTCCTCAATTGAAAATTTGAAAAGCATCGATCAGATAGGAGAGATTCGGATTCAATCTTCGTCGCTGGGAAGACGGAGAGCCCGACAGCTCGTTTTGTTCATCACAGCATCGGTTGGTGGTTGATGGTTAAATCTGTCGATCCAATGTGAGCGTTCTATGACAAATTGAGTGGGACTGAAGAGGTGGTCATGTTGCTCATCGCAGTGGATGTAGGGAATATAAAGTTCATCCTGAACATTTCCTCGGCGGAAGCTCAGCACTCGGAACATTTCCACCGTCATCTAAAATCGTATGCCTCTTGAACTTGTATTGGCGTGAAAACGCTGCCACAGTGTAACAGTGCAAAGGCGAGATAGTTATTTGTTTGATAATAAACATGCATTTATGGACTGGTTACACAAACGCGTCAACAAATTACGATTCTGTTGATGAGACTTGACTGATATGTTATTCCATCCTGTTGCTCTCCCCCTCCATAATTGCCACAACGAGACGGAGTCAATGATACCGTCAGGCAATGGAAGCAAATTAGTTACGTCTCCATGTGAATTTATAGTACCACAGCCAAAAGCTGATTATCAACCCGCAGGGAATACCGCGAAAGCCTCGCATTCACCTGCTCTCAGGTTCCAATAACTCTGTGCGCCAGCTGCAGCTTCCAAGTGCCGCGCCAGGTAATGGCATCATAATTACGGCCCTTAGATACGCGAAAGACACAAGCTCCTTCATGGAGTCGTGCCAAAGGACTAGGATACGCAGACTGGGCATGCGAACAGCCGCTTGTACAGCGTTCTTGAGCAGCCTCAAAGTATACATGTAGTCGGCTGCGTTCATACGTGACCCAGCCGGTAAAGCCAGAAGCCGCAACTGTGTAGAGATCCTGAGTAGACCAAGTTGTAATCCTCGAAGATTGTTACCTTGTTCAACCCTTTTGGTATGCACCTCTCCATTGCTATACTTGCTGACCTTCCCCTCGGATTAGGCTCCACGGGATTTCAATGACCGTCAAGGCTCGTATACAAGGTGACTCTGGTCGCCTGGGGAACCCGCGCTGAAGTCCAGTGTGATGCCATCGTCGGTTGGGGCCCATGTGCTCAATGTTACCACAAGCTTCCGGGTGAATGTTCTGATAACGGTGGCATCGGCCGAGAACTGAGCTCGCCCACCACCTGAACTACTACAGCTATATTCTGTGAGCCCCACATGTAACCAGATATGCTCAACAAATCTCTCCTTGTGATATCGATGTTCCCAAACTCATCGAGACATGACGTTCAAAGTTTGAGTCGGGCAAAGTTTCGCTTCTCCATGACGGCTTGCCACTCTCTGCAGACCTATGTGTAGATTCCCGGTCCTTCCTCTGTTTTTCGAGCAGCTCCAGAACCCTTAGATGGATATCCGTCGATAGTATGTTCCAAGGCGTAGCCCTGACAATCCTCTGTTGCTTGATCTGCGAGCGAGTCGCGTATCGATGTATACCAAATTTATCGGCAGGGGCGTGTACTGCCTCGCGCAAGGTCTTGGGTTTCTGTTTGATCGGCATCATCGGTTCGATTCCTGTTGTGGGAGCGCTTACTGGCGGATCGTGTTGGTGGAAACGGAAGGCAATGTTCGTATTTTGCGTGTCCGACAGAGGAGAAACAAGCTCTTGTATCCACGTGGTTGGCCGTCTAACAATTCAAAGAAGGAACCGAGTTTCAGCACTTTCAAAGGTCTTGTCGTGGCCGTGGGAAGGGCAACTCTACCACGAAGATAAACAGCCTTCGTATTACTGTGTCTCCGGATATACGTACGGAAGCATCGTCGCGTCGGCGTGTAAGTGGAGCTGCATTCCACGACATCGTCAGTGCGATACCCCCATAACGGGCATCTTCCGTCGCAGATACACCTATAGGCTTTTAGTGGAACGGAGATCAGCCTGGAGGACAATACGGCGAGTTGTGTCATGAATGCTTATTGCATGAAATCGACACTCCCGAAGCATGATACACAGGTGTTCCGCATTTCGTTCGATCTCCAATCCTCCAGCCCCCTTTCTGACCTTTGACCTCTCGCCTTGACTCACCGGGAGGGAACCGCCCCTTCATTGTCCAACCAAGCCCCGATGAAGGACCTGCTGTCCTGAGGTACTTGGTATGAAATTCAATTATTTTCGAGTGAATCATTTATTTCATGAGTTCAGGGTTCAAGGCTATCTTGGCCCTATTCTGAGCTCTGTTTTGTAACTTTTGCATGTTGCCTTTGTTTTTCCTACTTGTACATGATGCCCCTAATATCATCAGATCGTAGGTTGAATCGTCACCATCTCTTACACCTTGGGTTTGGTGCCGAAGGTGCTACGTCAGGACCTTATCCTGACGAGCAAGTTGAAATCAACGAGAGCTTTGCCTTACATAAGGCTCATGACGTCGAGTCATCTGTTCATGGCGGCTTTGGCCTGGCCTGCTTGCTGTTGAGATCGAACCCAACATCTGCAACGCTTACCCTACGCCGGCGCCAATCTCAATCGCCCCTCGACTCTTAATGTCGCAACGGACTCAGTCAGCCAAACCGACGGCCTTTCCCTACGTGGTGGGCCCCTGCTCCCTTCCTACCATGAAGCACGATCAACCATCATCGGCGATCGTGAGCCTTCCTGCCCGTGAGACCAGAGACTCGCGTATGAAGTGCCGGCTACGTTAGCTCTTGAGCTGCGGTCGGCCGGGTCGGGTCGATTCGAGGCGAATTGGATGAGCACCCTATCCAGCTGGGCCACTCATGCTGTCGATTGGAGCGTAGTCGACGTGCTGTCGAGCGCACTGAGTCAAGACTGCCTCCGCGTCGGTGTTGTGAGGATATCGTCAGCCATTCGGATTCTTCTTGAGAAGTCCCGCATAGCCTTGACCTCATGATTCATCCATCGCGTCTGGATCGTTTTGCTCGGAAATCTCCTCAGACCCGCCTCCCAGTGTGGAAACCACCCGCTCCAATCCCTCGACCTCGCCCATGGCAAATTTCCTCCCCTCTCCCTGCCACTCGCCGTCGCGGACCTCTCCATCCTTGCCAAGCTCCAGGCCTCGCACATGCTCGAGATGTTTCCGTGTTGCGCTCTCAACGTACTCCATCCTCTCCCGTCTCCAGCTCCTGTTCTTTTCTGGCCCCTCGACACTGGGGGGGTCCTTGAGGTCAGGCATGATATTGCGCAACGAGGTGGACAGTGCTCGCAGAGCCTGCAGCTGCGACATATTGAACGCCGTCGTGGTGGTGAGAGGCGTCTTAAAGTCTCCTTCCGTAAGGTCGCCCTTCTCCTGCAGGAACTGAAACGGCGCCCTGTCGTCCGCTCCCTCGACCTTGACCTCTCCTAGCGAAGCCCGCGAGCCGGCGGCTTACCGCCAATGACCCCGCGTAGCTTCATCAGCAGCGCTGCGTTCTTGGCTTGCTCAGCGTGCAGCACAACATTAAGTCGCTGGCTCGCCTGCAACTTCCTCCTGAGCGCGTCGATACTCTCCCTCGTTGGCGCATCCTCGTGGGAGACGCTGAAGTCCAGGCCGTCGTAGTGGGCGAGGCGCATCCAGTTGCGGTGGTTCGGCTGGATTCCAAGGATATTCTGCATCACGTATAGCTCGTACTTGTCAAAGTTCTTGTCGATAGCCGCGCACAGCAGCGTCTCGAGCTTATGGACGCCGTCGATGATCTCGAGCTTCGCCGTCTCCTCGACGTTGACAGACGCATCCAGAGGCGGCTTCCTCTGCTTCAACGCCTTTTCGAACCCGAGCGCCTTTGGAGGAGCTTTCGATAGACCTTGTTCGACGCGGTCAAGGGTCTTGTCGGCTACCGCGTTGACATTGTTGATGATGCTGTCGAGGAGCGACTGCTACTGTGTCAGTCCTGGGTTATCGCACGATGCGCCTGACGTATCAGAAGGGTCAACCTACAATGGGCGCATATCCAAGGTGCTCAGTCAAAAGTTCAACGTCGATGATGTTTCGTTGCGCCATTGTGGCTGGTTGCTGATGAGTTTGCTGGAAATAATCGCAGTCGGGTGTCCTGCGACGTGCGGTCCGGAAGACGCGACTGACGCGACGAAAGTCAATATTTGAAAAGGCACTTTCGGACGGGAAGGATGCGAGGGGTCCTTTCCGCTGGGGGCGCTTTTGGGCCTGAATCGCAAGGCGGCCAGCATGGGCATATCACCCAATTCACAGCGCTCGACGCGCCGAACACCCCCCGAACACCCCTATTCTGGCGATTCAGTAGCGGGGCGGGGCACCTGTTGTTTTTTCACTGCCACGCAGCCGACGTCACGCAGGACCAGGATGGAGTGCTGACAGAGGACCACCGCTGGGGACAATTTGGACCTCCACCGGTCTTTACATTAATTGCACAGCTTTACGACTTTCTCCCCTTTCCGCCGCTCAAGTCAGATACAACGTCAACGAGTTCCCCCTTTGTCGGACTATTTGCGTTCCACAGTCCGTCAGCAATGTCCAACTTCGGGAATTTTATGAAGAATGGCTGGCACCCTGAGAAAGCGGGCACCACCTTCAAGGGTCAAGTGGTATGTCACCGCACGAGGTTTTAGACTCGCAACTGGATTCGACTGACCGACACACAGAACGGACTGTTGGGCAGGAACAAGGACGACGCTGACAAGGAGGGCCGCGTCGCCCGGCCACTATCCTCTCTACAAGACCCTTCTACCTTTGCACCACCGCCGAAGCGTGTCCCTGGTGCGAATCCTCCTCCACCGCCGCCCTCGCGTTCGAACGCAGCGTCGCCAGGAGCCCCACCGCCGCCCTATGAAGACCAGAACCGATACCAGCAGGAGCAAGAAGAAGGAGAGGAGGAGGCGGCTCCTCGTCCATACCGCGTCAATACCACGGGCCTCTCGACCGCCCATCTGCCGCCGCCGCCCGGGAGGAAGGATGGCGCCGACGGCCGATCGCCGACCCCTGGCCAAAGCGCCGCACGGCCACCGCCGCCGAGTCTGCCTCCCAGACTTCCGCCCAGGACCCCGTCCGCAGCCTCTGTTACATCACCTGTATCACCCGCGCCAGCAGCGTCCAGCGGTGGCGGGTATCTGAACCAGAATGCGATGAACAGGCTAGGGGCCGCAGGTGTCTCTGTGCCGGCGCTAGGAATCGGAAAGTCCGCTCCCGAACCCCCAGCCCGATCGAATGCCGGCAGTCCAGCTCCGCCTCCGCGGAACGGCGCCTTTTCGCCGCCGAACGGGCAGATGAACGAGTTGCAGAACAGGTTCGCCAAGCTGGGCAAACCTTCAGGGCAGTCATCGAGCCCGCCGCCCACCGAGGGCACGACGATGGAGCAGAAGCAGGCGGCCCTCCGCACGGCGTCCAACTTCCACAAGAACCCCTCATCTGTATCAATTTCCGACGCCCGCTCCGCCGCATCAACATTCAACAACTTCCGCCAGCGGCATGGGGAACAGGTCGCTTCCGGCGTCAAAAGCGCGAATAACCTCAACCAGAAGTATGGCATCTCCGATAAGGTCGGGAAATACGCCGGACGGGTCGGCCAACAGCAGGAGGGGGCCACGGGCAACACGGATGCCGCCGCCAGCCCACTGTCACCTCCGCCCGGGCTAGTCAGCGCAATCGGGAAGAAGAAGCCGCCTCCTCCCCCGCCAAAAAAGAAGCCCCAGTTGAGCAGTGCACCCGCTCCGACAACACCTGGGCCGGGTGACGATGATGCGCCTCCTCCAATCCCCTTGGCAACAAAGCCGACGTTTTGATCTGTTTCGACGACGCAGACGACGGGCGGTTTACTGTACATATTACACAAGGCGTGCATCTCTGGCGTTTTGTTAATGGTCAGGCCATCCTGCAGGGTATGGTCCTCGAAGAAACTGGACGATTGGGCAAACTGCTTTGCAGTCTACGTAGAATGGGCTTGTTGCAAATTGTCGTTAAATACGGCCAACACCGTGTGCACTTTTTATTTTTTTGCTTGCTACGGATTTGAAGGGATATATGCCAAAGCAGATGGACGCTATAGCAAGGTGTCCAGACGGTCAAGTTAAAATCGGTCTGCCACCAACAAAATCTCGAAAATAGGAACGCCCCATCAAGATTTAAACCTTCATCTCCTCGAGGCCGTGCTGCCAGACGATGATGTAGGGGGTAACACCATCCTCGCGGTAGTTAAGGAGAACGACCCTGAAGACATGTTAGCATCGATTTCGCGTGGTGGGAATATTGGGGTTTCTCTTACATTCCGTCGGGGTTCATCGACTCGCCAGTGTAGAACTCGAAGTCCTTGAAGTTGGGGAGGAGCTTCTCCTTGACGTAGGTCTGAGCGCCCTTCTCGAAGGCAGTGATCTTCTCGGCGGGAGCACCCTTCTCCTGGAGGGCGGTCTTGACAGCCTTCATGTAGCCTGCGGAAGGTTGCGTCAGCTAAAGCCCAGAAAGTGCCACAAAACATGTCAACATAGGGAGCGAGTTTTATATACCCTTGAGGTAGCCCAGGTAGCTCTTCTTGTCGAACTGGGTGGACTGGAGACGGAAAGAGTGGACGATGTTGTTGACCTTGACCTCGGCGTCCTCAACACCCTCGTCGGCCTCCTCAGCGGAAGCGTTGGCACCGGTGTCTACAAATCGTCAGAATGTTGTTCTTAAGCTGTTCTCTGTCTCGAGAGCTCGCGCGGGGTAGCGCCACAGGACGGTGGTTCACGAACCAATGCTGACAGCGCCTTCAGTGATCATGGCGCAGTCGGCCTCGAAGACAATGCCATCGATGTCCTTGAGGTCGTAAGAGTCCGAGATGATCTCGTCTCCGGTGAGGATGTCCTGTTCGATTGTGGTGTTCGGTCAGCCCAAGGCTTCTCCTATCCAACACAGTGCTCTTTTCTATTTTTCTCCCCCCCGCTCAATGGCAGCGGGGTTACGAAGGAGGGGTAAAAACAGCTTGTGCGCAGCCACATCGTGGGCTGTTCGAGCGGATGTGATTTCGCGATTTCGAGGGGGAGCGTACCTTGTAGATAAGCATCTTGGCGGTTTGTCTGAGAAGGTCGGGAGGAAAGGGTTGGCGAGACGGAAGTTCGTTGTCTGGGTCTGGAGGAGTGAGAGATCGAGCAAAGAGAAGGGGGTCGTTTTTGAAGGCCGAAAAGTGTTCGCAAATTTGGCAAGTGGTAGGACTATGTTTGGTGGGGTTTCTGGCGCTAGTCTGGATTAGGCTTGGTCTAGCTAGCCAGGCGGATCTCTGTTAAGGACTGGGCGTAAAGGTGGCGTAAAACACTAACACTACGACGGGCATCCCGAAGGGCGAGAACATGAACGTGCACGCGAAACGTGGGACCAGACGCTGCGGGTGAGCCTGATCTAGGAAAAACAGAGATACCAACCCGACGGATTCGCGAACTTTTACAATCTCGGTATTGTGGTTGTCAAAGACCATGAGCTGCAAACCTGGGCTTCTGTCGTCGCTGTTGCAATATCCACAGTAGCCGTGGAAGGCTACCTTATCCTCTTTACCTAAGTTAGATCGTTCTGGCACATTGTGGTGTATTGAATGAAAGGTCGAATTTGGATGTATTACCTAAGCCGTAGATGCTTCCGAGTCCTTGACAACGCCGCTGCCGCTGAAGGCCCTGGACGATATCCACCACATGCCCGGGCTCAAAGACGTGCGGCCGCGATAGCCTCAACTGTGCTTTGCGGGTGTGTGGCGGCGGTGAATCCAGCCCAGCTTGCAGTCTCTGACAGTCCCTTCGTGTCACATGAACCCTCATGACGTGGAACATCATCTGGTCTGGTGTTTGTGAGGAGCACAGTATGGGCTGGAGTGGGATGACGTTCGTGTTCAAGGTCTGACCTGGGGGAAACCCCATCATTCTTGCGTCTCAATACCCTCATCACCAGCTTCTTTGCACTGATATCAGTTCTGGTTTTCGTCCACTTCATGAATCACCTGTACGAAGCGCTCTTTCAGGGAAATCACATGGCGTCGTTAAATTGCCTTACCTAAGCCCCCTCCTCAAGGCGCCACCTTTCGGCGCTTGGCGCTCCATTACATCGCGCCGACCGGGTTTATATAAGCCACCGAGCAAGCCGTGTATCTACCAGAGCGACAGGGGATAGCCTAGTGGGCTGACACGACAGCGTAGCAAGCCGTGCATGGTTAACAGAAGTATGACAACATTGACGAGCCCGCCGTAATTTACGCGAGCTACGCCGTGATAGCGATAAGCAACGTGAGAGGCAAGGCGGGCAGTCGCGGAAGTTGAGCAAATGAAGACGGATGAATACGTTGACTTGTACTGCCAATTCAGAGCGTTACGGATGCTGCGGCCGGGAAATTCGTCAATTCCCGCCCTCACCAGGTCGATAAGGCAGACGGGGAGAGCCCAGTTGTGGTTCGATCCGTGGCAAAACCGGGAGACTGTCGAAAGGCGAGAGGCCCGCGCCTTCTCACAAGCGAGATTGATAAAAGCGCATCATTCCTGGGCCTGGGAACCCGACACCAGCGCGTATCCTAGACAGAAAAAAATTGCCCGCCTGAACCCCCCGACGTCTCCGCTAAGACTCACTACTCCTACAAGTACCTAATATCGAGCGCATTCGAGCACCGGGCAAGCAGGTCACTCCGTCGAACCAAATAATCGGACTGGCACTGTTTTGCGCATTGTGAACAAGGGCCAAGCTAGTCAAGGCTAGTGAAACCTCGATACAACTCGCCACAAGTCTGCCGGCCTTTCCACACTCTCTCCTCCGTCTCAGCCCTGTCGCTGCGCTGCGCTTTTGCTTTGACATCCCTCCCCCGAGGATTGACATCTCATATATCCAACTTCCGTCCACTCCTTCTGAACCGCCCTCACCCGCCACACCAACGGTCCCTCCCTTTCCTTTTTATTCCTTTGCACTTATCGACTTTCCACGTACAACGGCAAACAATTCGATACCCCCTCGACCGAACCAATTCCTAATCCCACCACATCCGAAACCGACCGAGAAGTGAAGCCGCCGCCGAAACTCGCAATGGTGAACGAGACGATCCCACCCACAATGGCGACAAACTTCACGTCGATGGCCGGCGACCTCCCGCCCCTACCGGCCTACACCCTCAAGCCTTACGCCGACATAATTCCCGGCCTGCCTGACGTCTACCTGCGCATTTTCCTGCCCATTATTGTCTATTGGGCCCTCTCCATGTTCTTCCACCTGGTCGACGTCTACGACATATGGCCCCAGTACCGTCTGCACACCCCCGAAGAGATCACGAAGCGCAACCACGTCTCCCGCTATGAGGTTGCTCGCGACGTCGTCCTCCAGCAGCTGATCCAGATCTTCATGTCTGTGTTCCTCGAGTACATCGACGACGAGCAGCTCACCGGCCGCGAGGACTATGACGTCGCCGTCTGGGCCACCCGCGTCCGCATCGCCCAGCGCGCCCTGCCGACCTTCCTCGGCTTGCTCGGTCTCAACGCCGCCTCCATTTCCAAGAACATGTCTGCTTCCCACCCCTTCATTGCCGGCGCCCTCGCTGGGGGACATTACCCCTTCCTAACCACCGAGCTCGACGGGTCGCATGCCATCGTCCCGGCCTTCGCCTCTTGGGAATTGCTTGTCGCAAAAGCCATCTATTGGCTCGTCATCCCCGGATTCCAGCTCTTTGCCGCAATCTCAATCCTCGACACATGGCAGTACTTCCTCCACCGCCTCATGCACGTCAACAAGTGGATGTACAGTAAGTCACAAACAAGGCCCGCCTCGACCGAAGAAACTCGGTCGCGAGCGACGATGATTCACTAACACGACTCTCCAGCAACCTTCCACTCGAGACACCACCGCCTCTACGTTCCCTACGCCTACGGCGCCCTCTACAACCACCCTTTTGAGGGGTTCCTCCTCGACACCCTCGGCGCCGGCATCAGCTTCCTCCTTACCGGCATGAGTGCGAGGCAGGGGCTGCTGTTCTTCTGCCTCTCGACCGTCAAGACCGTCGACGACCACTGCGGCTACTCGCTGCCGTGGGACCCCCTCCAGCACATCACAAGCAACAACGCCGCCTACCACGACATTCATCACCAGACGTGGGGCATCAAGACCAACTTCTCCCAACCCTTCTTCACTTTCTGGGACCGCGCCCTCGACACGCGATACAGGGGCGAAAGGCAGAACCGCATCCTGGCGGCCAAGGGCAAGGGGTCCGCGGTAGCGGCAAAGTCCGAATAAAGAGGTCCGAGATGAGCCTCGGCGATCCGAATTCGTCCGACGAAAAACGAAATATAATATCAAAACCTACAACTACTACTATTCTTCGATTCTGTAAACTGGCGTCTTCACACCGAAAGTTCGAGACTGGTTTTTGGATCCATTGGGAAGCTGGAAGTTGGCTTGCCGACGAATCAAACATTGGGATGGGGCAAAGAAACCATTACCTCTTATACAATTAACTAGGGAAAGCATTGGGACGAGGCGTTTTCATGTCTAACAAAGGTTTAGCAAGAGGGAGCAGAGCAAAGGTCGTCCAGGTTTGTCTTTGGCATGTTTTTAGTATTGTGACTACGAGAGAAGAAGAAGACGAAGAAGACAACAAACAGACTGGGCTTTGGGACATTTCTGTAATTTTTTAACCTGTACACTCGTGTAAAGCATGCGAGTCCCCCTTTTAGGTACCTGAGGTTGCGCCTGCCGACATCCTCTTTGAGGTGTGGTTTTGAATGCGCACTGGTTTTTTTTTCTTCTTCCGGCGGGACGTAGACATGAATTGGGAGAGAGAGAGAGAGAGGAAGGGGGAGGGGCAAACAAAGCAAACCCTCTTGCACTACATTGATTAACGGAAGATATAATAATTTCTGCAGCTTCTGTCGCCCGGCCTATTTCTCCTGGAGTGCAGCACTGCCGCATCTAAATTACCACCTTGCGCGTGCGTCGAAATGCAGAGTATTTGATTTTGGGGTGCAAGGCGGCACGGATAGGGGGCGTGAGGTGGTTTGGACATCGGAGTTGGAAGACATGTAACTTCCGAAAATGTATCTCGGCTGTCCGAACGCTTCGGTGCCGTTGTCGCAGACCCTCGCCGCCTACTCAACGAACGGCTCGACTTTCTGATTTGGTGCTGGGCTGCGACAGCAGCAGCAGCAGCAGGGGCAATTACCGGTGAGGGAAGACAGTGCAGTGCAGTGCAGTAATGTAATTCTAATCCCGCTGCACTGCCGCACTCAGAATAGGATCATCCGACGATCTGTTTGTTTTGCTATTGAAGCCGGGAGAAACTGCCTGCGCGAGCATTTGTGTCTGGCTTAACGCCAAACAGCTAGGAGCTTCTGTAAGCCACTTGGATTGACTGGATGCGGCGACCAAAGACGCAGTGGGGGAGGAGGCAGCATATTAGAAAGCAGACCGACCAACCGCACAAATGGGGCCGTTCGTTCGTTGGTTTGGGGCGATGGCGATCGCGGACATGGGCCGCACACTGGCCGAGCCTAAAAAGCGGCATAGGAAGGACCCGAGAACGTTGATCGTCGATAAGAACTGCGCGCGTTTGGCGGGCGGGCGCTGCCACCGTCATGATCGCAACGGCCTCTGTGCTTTCGACCTGTTGGACTGTACGCTGAGCCTGGTTGTTGGTTTGACATTGGGGACCCGAGTTGGTAGCTTGCTCGATTCTTGGGGAGACGGGGGACGGTGATATTGAATCTTCGAGATTGATAGCATCGATTGTCACCCTCGACCTCCGAAGCCAGACGGTTCCGTATTATGAGATGCCCTCCGCCGCAAGGGCCTCCTCAGCCATGAGCCTGTGGCTCAAAGTTGCGATATGAACACAAGGCAGTTGGCGAGGTACCGTCTACCGTAGAAGCCCTGGATCATCGGAGATGGTCTGTCGTCGTGGCCTTCCAAAGTAACAATGTAACAAAGTTTCCCTCGTTGTCACCGGCAGTAATCAACTGCTTCGTGCCTAACGGTCGTGACACGGCAAGATTGATAAAACCCAGAGTTCAAACAGTCCCTCAACATCGCCACCGTACCACGGCATTGCTTTTTCGGGAGACATCCCACCGTCGAGAGGAAAGAATTTTGATATTTCATGTCTCACTATACACCGCTTCAGGAGAACCAGGAGATTGGGTGCGAACAAGGGTTCACTCTAATGTGGCGGTGGTAGGACTCTTAGCTGACCTGTTTCTCCTCGACTTGGTAATTCTACAGCTAACGAGTCGTCGGCACCCGACGGGCCCCGTGTTTTGACACTTCTGAGCTGACACATGTGTATGGGGAGGTACAGGGAACACATCAGGAGCTCTAGGTTAGGGCGACCTCGGCCAGGTCGGGGGAGGAGCGCTCAGACAACAACGAAGGGATGGATGGCTACGAGCAAGTAATTAGTAGAGACGAACTGGAGACGTGACAAACATGTTTCCTGCGACGTGGAAAGGACGGATCCGAGTCTGGACAGCACAGCAAAAGCAGTCATGGTGGCAGGCAAAGTTGACTCGTGCTGCCTGTTCAAGGAGTTACAAAATAAACGCAGTTGTCGAGTCAAGTTGAGACGAGTTTGCATCGAGTTGGCCGTGTAACCGTTGACAAAAAGGCTGCAGGCGGGAAAGCTTTTAGGGGCGGAACGGAGCGATTGTGCAGTGCGCCGGCCAAGCCCACTATTTCCGAACACCGACGGCTGCGAGGCTGTCGTTCTGTTCGAGTTTAGAGTTAAGCTCTGAGACAGGACAGTGAGCGCGAGAAGGTGCTGCCTGAGATGTGGCTCGCCTACTACGCCGATTTGAAATATCGCCGACCTTGCAGTGGCCGTCGGCGTCGGTTTGGCAACTTCATCACGAGGTCTCAACCTAGTGCCGGCTTGCATGAAGAAAGCATACGGGCATACCTTCTTGGAAGCATGGTGAAGCCATCAACTCTAGCTAGAAATCGGCGTGTGTTATAAGGCCTCGAAGGAGGTTGCTTTCGGTAGGTAGTCAGCCAATATCCAGCGGCCAGCATTCGTGCTAATCCGCAAACAGCCATGTGCCTTAGAAGGCAGGTATTGCGGACGTAGCGACAGCCAGTCGAGACGCCTCATGCCTAGTTCGCTATATTTTTGTGACGTAATCTTTTGTATTTGACACCATCCTCCCAGCAACGGCCAGCTTCCAGATTGCAGATTCGATGTCGACTGGAGGTTGCCGTGTCACTGGAACCGGTGCGACGCTAAACTGTGGCAGAAGGCGTCTAATGCGGAGCCATGCGCAGCTAATGCTGGCAGAAGTGACGATACGTTGACGTTGGCTCCCGGTTCGAGGTGAGCTGCACGTAAACACAAAGAACACGCAGGGTTCGTTCTGCGTGTGGGTACCTTGCGCTAATGCGCTCAGTTGGCTGCAGCTCTAACTTTGCAGCGGGGACCTACCCCAGAAGACGGCCTTGCACGCCTGTCAAGATCCGTTCCGCATCGGTGCTGGGTGTTGTTGGTGTTGCTGACGGACTCCAGTTCGGCGCACGTTCGATCTGGTTTTGCGGTGGCCCCCAATGCATCGTGATGTTCAAGCTGATGGCAGAAAAGTCCGTAAGTGATTCAGATGAACGGATGCGACATTGTCGAGAACGCCGACAGTTGATGGATGCCGATTCGCAAGAGGGAATTGCCAATCGCCGTGTGAGACCAATACATTGGCGGTCAAAGGCAGCTGTGTTTCGAGTTGGAATAACGCAATCTCCGTGGTTTGGGATACCGTGATTTGCAAGTCGCGTCAGACGACAATCGAAGAATGGCGCCGAATGGCAGGCTGCATCGCGGCAACGGACAATACCAATGTCCTTCTGATTTACTACGGTCGGAGGCCAA
>JAIMZG010001532.1:0-14216 GCA_020466075.1 Colletotrichum coccodes
AAAAAAAAAAAAAAAAGGAGAAAAAAAAGAGTGTGGCAGTTCGTGATGTTGCCTTCTGCTACACATTGTTGCGGGGACCACTCTTCAGACGACTTGCCATGTTCCATTAATGTTTTGATGGCAACCCGCAGGGCGTAATTACATGCGCACAAGATAACTTGTAATCGGAGATTGCAACAACGCTGGCTCACGTGTCTTGCGTTATATTTGATACATATTGTGTTCAGTAGAGCCAACCCGCCGGCCGCGCCGCTGAACGATCTTGTGGGCTGTTACGGCACATACGACCCTTTCAATTCTTATCCCTTCCGTCGATATCTCTGCCGTTGGCATTAAACAGCGGGACGATAAATCCAATTCTTGATTCTGTTCCTGATGTGGTGATGCTCGTCGACAGAACCCTGGCTGCTCGAGCTCCCACGACGTGGGGGCGGACGGCTAACCATGTTAGTAAGCTCGGAACCGCCCGAAGGTGTTCGCGTTATCATGACCCTGTTCTTGAAGTCTGAGGCATCCAATTTTAGCTTCTGTTTCCATCATAATCAGGACTTGGGCAGTGACGGACTTGTGGAATCGTATCTTCGAGGGTCCTCGAGTACGGCAAAGAACTTGGCTTGAGCCCTTTCACTAGCTGTAGGTGCCATCGCTATCTTCTTCTATCGATAAATGCTCGAAGGCTTTCAGAATTATAGCTGTAAGTTGATGTTGCGAGATGATGGTGATAGGGTGATGCCCATGTGAAGAAAAGCCAACTGCCAGCGACGCAGGAAGAGGGGTAGCTTGGCCTTTATGCTCCTCGAGGATCAAGAGAGCAGCACGGGTCTGGTGGCTCGCAACAGCACAAGCTAGGGAAACAGAGTTCGCCCCCGACCCTTCCGATTTGTTCATCCCGTTAAATCTGTTTCAGTCATCTGCAATGGGACTGGACTCTGCTGTGCCGACACGATGAAAATGAGGGGTAGCCCACCACCTTCACATTAACACGACGACTCACGTGGCAGTATGGTAACACCCTTGGTGAACTTTATGGTACGGTGTCGGATGTCCGGATAGAGGCCTAGTAACCTGAGTGTCAACTGATTGATAAGCCGATTTCTTCATAACTATTCCTTCTCGTTGGCATAGTTGCCAGGCTTGGAAGTTGCTAATTCAATTCCTAGCTGGATATGCGTCATGTTATTCTTAAACGAGGATTCCAAGCCCGGTTATCTCGCAGCTTTTCGCATGTTGTGATTGGACAAACTCGCATGGAGGGCAATTGCTCGTCGACGGAAATTAGTGTGGCATAAATAGTAACGGGAAGCAGACCGTTACGGACCTATCGGGAATGGCCTTCGGTAGACATGAACTGAAGTAAGTCAAGCATATGCTGAGAATCACTCAAAATATGATAGGATTCATCTCCAGGTAAGCGATCAGCCGCTCCGATGCGATCAACTTTCTCGCTTGCGCTTGGTATCCCTTCTTCCGACAGATCTAGGTCCCTTGAATGCATTGATCATATTCTCCGTGTTGCAATGTCTATATCATCACGTAAGAGTTATGGAGACTCCGATCTGCTAGTTGTGGAAAAGGGTATCGCTGATGAGACTAAACGTCCGCGACAAACATCAGTCACTGACAATCGAGTGACAGAAGGAAAGGGACAGACTGGAGTTCACAATGCTATGCCAAAATAAAAGTTAGGCTTGTCAGTATCGGACTCGCCGAGGTTCTTTTCTGTATCTTCAAGCTGCTCGAAGGGCCAACACGGAGACAGAGATTCGGGCCCATTGGTCGCCATTGCTTGTCGCCGGCTATACTCTTGTACCATCATCCTTTGAATATTAGAGGAAAAGGGGGCTTGAAGTCTCAAACGTGCAAGGAAAGAGAATCATAGCGCATATCGTGTGGAGATACTATGGACAACATGATCTTGCATTAAATAATAGACCAGTCAGTCAGGCTTGCGGCAAGAGAGAATGCTGCACGTCTATGGCATCCACACGGGCACCTCCCACACCCCCTAACGGGTCGTCAACAACACCGAGATTAGAGAAAACTCTTGCGAATGTACAGAAACCAGACCTTTCAAGATAGATGAAGAAATAACTGTCAGCTCCTCAACATAGACAGTGTCAATGCTATAGGCGAATTCCCAGTCTTTCCTCACCCCAACACTACGATTTTGGCCTAACTTGCGTACACAGCAGGTCAACGTCATGGTGCTATCCAGGGATGGGGCTCGCGGCTGGCCACTCGCTCCTATAATGCACTTCCCTGGGGAATCTGACCTAGAGTTTGACGCCATCTTCTTTGGACCGAAGAAGGTGCATTTTGATGGCTGGCTTACTCCATGCAAAGGCCCGAACGAAATTATTGGAGTCAGCTAAATCCACTGGCTCAGCACTGTCAGGTTGCCTTCAGGTCTAGAACCTTAAACTGACGTGACAGGAAATAACTTGAAGGATAACTATACTTTCGATTGCAACTTCTCCACGGCGTTTGCTAGTGGCTACAGCATGCTGGCCTATTATCTTCGCAACCACGGTCACAGCGGCGTGCCTGAACAGCATTCAGAGCATGTACGACAACATGCCTACCGTTCCCACGAAGTTGCACTAGATTGACGGGACCGATGAGCATTGTCATGTATGTACGTATTTTCAAAAGGAGTCAAGCCGGTTCCTCGGCTGTTTTGCGGGTTTGTATAAGATAAAACATTGGCAGTCGTTCAATTTTGACTTTTGCAAACTTATGGGCATCATGTCCCTCGTTCCTCTGTGGTTGTGATGCTTTGAGACCCGGCTTCTTTCTTAAAAGCTAACACGGCATTAAGTTGATGAGTGCACCATCAATCATAGTTCGCCCTTGTTTCCCTTATCCTATCCTCAAATTCTAGGTCCCACTGGCAGTTATGACCTCGAATCAATCAATGACTGCAAGGGACCTCTGCCTGACCAAGGCGCGTATACCGCGGATAATCCACAAGTGTACCGCTGATTACGCAGTGCCGCCGTGGCAGCTCCAAGTACTAATCCTTTTGATACAGGATACGTTTAACCGTTGTGATATGTAAAGAGACTAGCCCGATAGTCGTAGAGTACAAGACATCGCGCGTGACTGTATCTGAGCAAACTTGACAAGAAAAGCTGATACGGATACTAATCAAGATGAAAATAAAAAGGATGAAAAAGAACCATGGGAAAACTGGTTAATTTTAGGCTGGTTAGCGAGGTTTCGTCGTCCGCGGGCGCCGTTCATCGTTCGTTCAAGAGCGTCGATGAGCGCCCATGCCGGTTGGATAACAAGCAGTCTAGGCACGGTGCACAGCCCGGTAATGGGACCTTGAGTACGAGTAATTCAGCATCTAATAAGCTTTTGGGCAGCGAACTATTCGGGAAATCTGCATTTGGGCTGTTGAGTTCTACGCGGCGTAAAACCGCCGCTGTCAACCTGTAGGGCTTGCTTCTGCATTTGTGAATAACGTCCATAAATCCTTCAGCTATGGACTATATCACAGTCACCATTCTCTTCATCAGTCGATTCCTCGTAGAGAAGATAAAAAATGCCGTTATTCACGGAGCAAATTCATCTTCACCAGGGTAGAGATTGTTTGACGCTGGCTTAGGGAAGAACCTTACGGTTCACCCGCTGACTACAGATGCTTGCTGGATTGAGTGGATCTTGGGCAGGAAAATGCTCTAGGTTGAATCGTGGTGAGAGAGCCACTGGCGGCATGGCCATCATTGACAATTTCACCAGTCTCTGGACTACGATACAATACAAACGAAAGGGGTGTGATGCCGACGGAGAGTATTGTACAGTTGACGATACAATAGCTACCGGGCCCCGACGACAAGCTCAAAAGCGGAGGCACAACACGTGCTCATATGATTTCAAAAGAGAATAGCAGCGAGAGCACAAACGATGCCGGTGGGATGTAGCTTTGGAACGTTGCCCAGCCTCGGTACCATTGGCTTGGATCATCCCAAGTTTCCCAGTTCGCGTCTTGCCCCTCGAGATCAGAAGTGCCAAGACCATCATTCTCCAAACTTTATCCGTAACCCCTGCCCAGAAGTTAATCACTTGCACCTCCGCATCACTCATTCCAACTCTTTGCGTGGGCTAGCGCAATTTTCTACTTCCATGGCAGAGAAATGCAATCAGGAGGCTTTTTGATTAATAGGTGGAAATTCCGTCTTGCTGTCCAGGGTCATCCCAACCCCGCACGGAAAACGACTCGGCCAGTAGCTTGGCGGGTGACTGGGGTTACATTTCCGACCATGATTTCGGAGGAGTTATTAAGGACGTGTATTCGCCATCATGGCACTCGTCGTGCTCTGGCCACTCCGGTACTGTCTTTTGGGGAAAAAAGACGTTCGCTATGCTGGGTTTCGACAAGCTTACTGCGGCCTGGCTTTTGGCCACGATGTCCGTCAAGCCGGTCGCATCGACACTCCTTTACGCCGCCTCCCATGCCGGAACCGTCACGACTCTCGATCTCCAGACCTCAGAGGCCGGCACTACTCTGAAAGCCATTGCTACGACCACAGACTGCGCTGCGAATCCGTCGTGGCTCACTCTCGACCAGTCGAAGTCTCTCCTGTACTGCGCGGATAGGGGCCTTGCCAATCCCAACGGAACTCTTTTTTCTTTCCAGAAGACCGAGAACGGGACGCTCCTGCCCCTGGGAAAACTCCCGACCATCAAGGGGGCCGTCAGTTCAGTTGTGTACGGCAAAAATGGTGGTGGCATTGCCCTGGCTTCTTAGTAAGTCCCACCCCTGACCCTGAGCAATTTCCACGGCGTCCATCGGAGCAGTCAATTCGAGGCAAGTCACGTCCAGGAAAATTGCTAACTTGTCCTCAAGCCCGGCCTCGTCTTTCGAAGTCTTTTCCGTCGAGGATCCCACTGACATCAAAAGACTGCAGTCTTGGACGTACACTCTGAGCCAGGCAGGCCCGAAGCCGGCGCAGACTGTCCCGCATCCCCACGAAGCCATCCTTGACCCCACGGGGCAATACGTGCTAGTGCCGGATTTGGGAGCCGATCTTGTGCGGGTATTCGCCATTGACCAGGAGTCTTACCAATTGACCCCCATCACTCCCTTGAACGTGGCGGTGGGGAGCGGGCCCCGACACGCCAGGTTCCTCGTCACCAAAGAGAAGACATTCTTTTTTGTCCTGGCCGAGCTTGGAAACATCGTCACATCTTACGAGGTCAAGTACAGCTGCAACAAGACTTTGAGTTTCGAGGAAGTCTTCTCTGTTGGAACCCATGGACCGGACAACACTGTTCCGGCTGGGGCCGCTGCAGCGGAGGTTCACGTCTCGGTAAGTGCCCCGAGCCCAGATTACACCTCATCGAGGCTGGTTTCTCTTAAAGCGAGTTGACACAAGTTAGCCCGACTCTGAGTATCTCATTGTTTCTTCGCGCAATGTCAGCCTTTTCAACATCCCCAACTTCGACGCCAGCAACAGCACCCAGATCCGGTCCGACGCTATCATTACTTTCAAGATTGACCACCAGACCGGCCATCTCAACTTTGTCCAAATTTTCCCATCTGGCGGAATGATCCCTCGCCAGTTCTCGATCAACAAAGCGGGTACCCAGCTTGCTGTCGGCTTGCAGCAGGATGGTCGTGCGGTCATCATTGACCGCGACGTGAGTACCGGTCTCTTGAAGAAGTTTGCCGCCAATATTTCTATCGCCGGTGAGGTTGTCTGTGTAATCTTCGACGAATAATTGCCCAACGTAGTCGACAACTACATATCTCTTGAATACCGCACGTCGAACGAAATGCAGGGTAAAAGTTCTAGGCAGTGAGATACAGGATAGATATAAGCCGGCCACTGGAAGTTTGGCTTGCGCATGGGCTGCTCGTACCATATGCAGGTTACGGCCACAATATATTCAGGTATATTCAAGACTTATATTCAACGCATATCACAATCGACGTATCTTGCCATTTTGTCAGATTCCCTATCAAGCAGTCTCCTCAAAGAAGCCATCTGCCCCTCGCCTGCATCTTTTTCTTCGCCTCTTCCCAGTGACCAGCATTAAACTTCCATGCCCAAACTTCCTGGTTGGCATCATAGCTGGCTTTATGCTTTTGCTCGAAACCAGCGAGCCCCGCAGCCCTCATGAGCGCCCGCCAAGGTTCATTGCGGTTGTCTGTTTCGGTTCTGAAAAGCTCGCAGCCGAGCTCAGCCCTCGCGTACTCAATCAGCACACTAACCAGCTCCAGGCCGTAGCCTCTGCGCCAGTGCCTGTGATCGATGATGATACCGAAATCGGTCATGTGCTTTTTGCCCGACGAAGAGCTTGTGTCCGAGAGAAAGTCGGCAGGCTCTATCGACTCGAATGTGTTGTAGCCTGCGTGTCCGATGAGTTGATTCGTCTCGCGGAGGACGACGACCATGAAAGCATTCTTTCCTTCAGCCGTGAACTCTGCGAACCTGCCGATGCGAGCGCGGAATTTCTCAATTTTGAGATCCTTTTCGATTTCCCCGAAAGGAAAATTTTCCGGGGTTGTCATGAGGTTGTGGAAAGCCTCCGTATCCGAGTCCGTTGCAGTTCGCACGATTAGCCTCGGAGATTGGATCTCGAAGGCGGCACGGGCGAATGGGTGAGAGGCCATTACGGCTAGGAGGACTCCAAGAACAGTGATATTAACCAAACCCGCGTTGCTGCGATACTCACTGAGGCAGTTGTGACGTGCTTGTTGCAAGGAACCAATGATTCTGGACACGGGTCTAGCAAAGAGGCATGCATTTAACATCCAATATATCAAGATCCTTGCATCATCGTTGCTGCTCCAGACCCGCACTTTGGCATAATCTGTTGGTTCTGAAGCTCTAGAGCGATCGAAGGCTGTCAATCTGACGACCTTCCCAATTGATCAATGACTCAGACGTCTCCAAGAGGTCATCCTGCTTATCGATTCGTCGGTGACTCACAGAACACGCAATATGCAAGTGCTTGCGTCTGTCAAGCAAGCCCGCATCTAGAAGAAGTCGGATACGGGCAGGAGAATGCCTGTGGTCAATTGACGCTGAGCAGAGAGCTCAATTGGGCTTCGCAGTTGCCCTGGTATCCACCGTGTAAGAACCGGTCATGGAGCTCCGAAACATAACAAACAGGAGCTAAAGAGTACAGATCTGAGCACAAGTTGTTTGCGTCAGCCGTCGCCGTTTCATCGGTGCCATGCTCCGCACCATGCGCGTGTCAACTGCCGGGGCCCCGAGAACGGCAATTTTACATATCGGGCACAATTCAAGCAACAAAGCCCCTTGAGCATCTTTGCCAATTGCTATCTTGGCGTTTTAGCCTGGCTTGTACAGAGTAGTAACCGCCGATCAATCCCGCCGCATCTGTACGGCTTCACGCAAGCCCGGTGCAACCCTACAGGCCAAGCGCAAGATCGACAGGCAAAGTCAACGCCCGAAAACACGGACTGAGTAGGTGAGACAGAAAGTGGTAGCTATGCCCTAACCAGCTTCGCATCTGATCGTGTTTTGACAGCAATTACGGTTGAAGCATTCTGATGAAGGTTGACAGCTCAGGTCCACTGATGCACGAGTCAGCGTCGCCTTTTCCCACATATTTCGCATCTCACAGTGGAGTTTGACAGAATCTCGAGACCGCGAATCTATGCCCGAAAGAATCGAATGTCATTTGGCATCCCGAGCCCCTGCCCGTTGCGAGTCGTGATGGCGGGACCCATTCTTGAGCGCTGGCCCTGTTAAAGGCCGGGCGGCCAACAACCTGTCTCTTCTGCCCATGCCCCAGACTCACTTTTAACAACGCCGAAGCTCCCCCCTCAGTAAACCCATTTGACTTTTGGATTTTGGGCTTTTGGAATCTACTGGATACATACCTTTGACCCGCGGATCCGAAGCTGCGCAGGCGCTTGATACCCCGAACCCCTTGTCCTGCCCCCATGATCACACGCTCGCATAATGTCGTCGTGGCTCAAGACACATTACTATGCACAAATCGGAAACGAGAGTGAAGGCGGCGAGGAGACGCAGGCAAGACAGCCACGGCTGAGGCAATACTGGCAGAGTGGGAGAGTCCATCTATTTTACGCGATCCTCCTCATTCTGGTAGCAGCCATCAGCAGACAGACTTCTCCGAGCAACCCGGAACAAGAGTATTATGGGACTGAGCCCGTCAAGTCTGAACTTCGACGTAAGATGATATCTTTTCGCTAGGACGCGGTTCGGTGGTAATGTCGCTGACACCTTAAAAGTATCAATCGTTCCCAACACTTTCGAGCTGGACCTAAAATATGCGATGCCACCGTCCCCGGAGGTTGATCAAGCCTGGGCGTCCCTTCTCCCCAAAGAGGGTGGGTTCTTTAAGCATCCCCAGTTGGCGCCTCAAAAGAGCTGTATAGCCGTCTTCCATCAGCTTCACTGTCTCGACATGATTCGCCAGGCCATCTACGAGGCGCGTCCCGACATAATGGAGCAGACTCATAACAGCTCTCACCCGGCAGACCCTCACCCGGATCATGGCGCCACGCATGACCACAACCATGCTAAGGACATGTACCACATTGGTCACTGCTTGGATCTCATACGCCAGTCAATCGTATGTAGACCTGATTTGACGATCGAAGTCGGGGACCCGGCCATCGGCGGCGTGACGGGGTTTGGCACCGAGCATCAATGCGTCAACTGGCAAGAGTTGATGGATTGGATGAAGGATAACGAATAAGGGCGGTTTTTGGCCGACTAACATCCGGCCAGAGCTTTGCACTCAACGTATACGAACATAATAATTAACTAATTCGGCCTTAACTTCGTCGACGGGACATGCAAGACTCCCAAGTCGCTAGAGATCGTTACGACAGTGAAAACAGAGAGACAAAGTTTGACAAGGCAGAGCCTGCGCGGCCGCGTCTTATTCATCATATGCCACTCATACGAGAGGAAGGGAGCCGCCATGCACCTGCAGTGAACCTGAGCGGAATCAATGGCACAACGGCCTGGATTGAGTGGAATCAAAGTTACATCGCGGATGTCACGACATTCACAAGGACAAGGGAGGAACTGGCACTGAAATGGCTTTCCTGAGCAGGCCTCGACGCCCATTCGGGCTCCAGAAAACTCCGAGCCTTTTTGCGTCAAATGAACTGAGTTGCAAATGAAGATGAAACATTTTCCCTGTGTCTGTTGACCTGACTTTCGAGCAAACTCGGTCGGTCAGATTATTAAACGGTTAAGCTGCCATGGCACAACAAAAAGGTTCGGGTTAAGCTCGCGACTGATTGTCGACAACGGAAGCTATGCTCACGGGTATCACGGGTATTACGGCACCGTGAACAAACCACATGCCTTTTCAAACATAGCGCCTGCTCACGTGTTGGAACGGGGCTATGCCCCTGTCTTTGAAATGATCCACGGAGACCGGAGGGCTCGGAACTGCAGGAATATTACAACAGCACCTCTCCGCCATTGCTCAGAGCACAATGCATGCAATGCATGCAGCATGCTGAAGCCGAGCCGTCGCGGTTCGCTATTCATCGCGTTAGGGGCTTGCAGAATTAGCTGCGTCCGATCTGCCTTGGCAAGTGGGATGCCCCGTTCGTCCCAAGTCCTTGGAGCTTATTTCATCTACGGCCCGTTCTTTTCATCCCAAGCATGAGAGACGAGAGTTAGTGTCGGTGCCCGCGGGGAGTTGCTCACTCCGGCCGGCCCCTATCAGTGTAAGTTATATAACGACAGGTTGCATTGCAGCTCATATAAATTTTAAGTTTCATTAATCATGCGTGTCTCCGAGCCTCGAAAATACGCTTGGTCTGGTTGGGTCGGATTTACTTGGAGAGCTTTCGGGACTGCAGTGTGATGCTTTTTTGGTATTCATAGATTTGTTAATCAATGGCTACGATCTGGCAGCGGACGTGGTTTCCCAAATCACTTCGATTCGGAAAGCTTGGCACCCAGAGGCACCAAGAGGTACCTTGACGATAGATCGATCGGCATGCATCTCGGCATGGGTGAGTTACTTACCATCACTTGTGTTGTGAGTCTTTCAGCAATGAACTGCTTGACTGAGCCGGCAACAGCGTGAAACCCATTTGCAGGAACAACCCATGCAAGACAGGGCAAGTCGACCGCCCGATGTGATGGTCAAGCTTCTCGCTTCACTTCATACAGTAGGACGAAGGGAAATAGATGACCACGGTATTTTGGTTTAATAAACGTTGCAATGGGATAGCTCGGCAGCGCGTCGAAGAAAGAGATTGGACTATATCTTTGCACCTATATGCCGATCCAAACCGTTTATCAATGGTGCTTCCTCCCTCCCTTGGTCAATAACTCCCACCCGCCGCGACATAGTCTATTTCAGTACGGTGAACGCGGAGAAACATGGCTTCTACGACATCCATCCGTCTATTGCTGCTGGCTCTTCTGCCATGCTCTGTTCTGGCTAGTTGGCGGGTTGATGGCTACAACCATGTCAGACACCTTGCGGAGCAGAGACGTGGCTCAGTCCGGCGTAACATCCATCGGCGTCAAAGCACTGGTGACTATCAGTATTTGACCGACAAGACGGAGAGTGTGTTCGCCATGTATCTATCCATGCTTTTGTATTCGCTCACTCTGTCGCAGAGTATCTTGTCAACGGAACGTCCATTCCGTTCGTCGACTGGGACCTCGGAGAATCATATGCTGGTTTGATGCCCATCTCAAAGCAGTCGAACGAGACTCGCCAGTTGTTCTTCTGGTTCGTCAATACAGTCCAAAACATCACCCCACGTCACCGTGGCTAACGCCATCGTTTTGATAGGTACTTCCCAAGCACAAACGAGAAGGCTTCCGACGAAGTCACCATTTGGTCAGTGCCCCTGACAGCGTCTTTGTTTGAGCCAACTACTCAACGTTCCGCAGGTTGAACGGAGGTCCGGGATGCAGCTCTTTCATTGGCCTCGTTCAGGAGAATGGCCCCTTCACCTGGTTTCCTTCCGCCTACCGCCCCGTTTACAACATCTACAGCTGGTCTCAGCTTTCCAACATTCTCTATATTGATCAGCCAGCCGGTACCGGCTTCTCCGTCGGTTCACCCAATGCTAGCACCGAGGAGGAAACTGCGCAGCAGTTCCTAGGCTTCTACCGCAACTGGATGGAGACCTTCGGTACCAAGGGGCGCAAGACTTATCTGACCGGAGAGAGCTACGCCGGCCATTACATCCCTTACATTGGCGACGCCATGCTTAAGTCCAATCAGTCTGCCGACTACAACCTCACAGGCGCCCTGATGTTTAGCCCGTACATCAGGTCTGTGCCGAACGACTTCCAGCAGCACGCAGTCACCCTGCCTTTCGTGGATGAGTACAACAACGTCATGGGGCTTTACCCCGGCGTCGGAGAGTACTACCACGACATTCTGAAAGCCGACGAGGAATGTGGTTACGCCGAGATGCGTGAGAAGTACTTCACGTTCCCCCCATCAGGCCCATTCCCGCCCGGCAACGAGAGCGACGCGTGCCAGATATCCAGCATCGTCTACAACGGCCTCGCAGAAGTCAGCCCCTGCGCCAACATCTACCACATCTCCCAGGGCTGCCCCAATCCCTCGGACCCCCTCCTCTGGGCGGACGCCGGTGACAACGCCAGTGTCCCCATCAGCTTCGACAAGAAGACCTGGCACGGGTACCTAAACATCCCCGAGATGCGCAAGGCCATCCACATACCGGACGGCCAGAGGGACTGGAAGGAGTGCTCCGACGAGAATCCCTTTGGCCCCAACGGCGACCAGAGCGTGGACCCCTTCACGTCGGGTGCCCTGACGCGCGTGATAGAGCATACGAACAACTTCATCATCGCCAGCGGCAACCTCGACTACCGTGTTCCGACCAACGGAACGCTGATGGTGCTGCAGAACATGACTTGGAACGGAGGACAGGGCTTCGACGAGTTCCCTTCCAAGACTTTTTTCCTCCCTACGACGTACAGCGACTCGTCCTCCCAGAGCGCTGCAGGGAAGATTGGCGATTGGGTCGAGCAGAGAGGATTGACGTTTGCCCGCGTCTTCACCGCCGGACACGGTAAGTTGTGTAAACATGTCTCCCACTTGACGCATACTGACATTGATCGGTCCAGAACTTCCCGAGTACTCTCAGGGAGGAGGATACCGCCTTCTGGAGCGCCTGCTTAACCGCATCCCCGACTTGACCAGCGCCACCATGTTTTCCGCCCTTCCGGGTGACTTTTCTGGTTCCAACACAGCCCACGGCTCCAAAACACACTAGTGCGCATTGATTTTGGATTCTCGTCACTCACGCTAAACCGAGGGTGTATAATGTATTCAAACTCACCCGGGTTACTTGTATAGCTGCATTACACGTCTCCTTCAATCCAACATGTGTTAAGGAGGTCCTTATCCTTTCGACGGTGTCCTGTCCTCGAACCTGTCCTCATCGCTTTAGAACCGGCACCCGACTGTTGTCATGGCTACTCCTTGAGACAAAGTGCCAGCTATTGATCTGTGATACGCTATTATTTCTCAAGGTAAATATAAGGCTGTCGGTACGACTATCGATTACTCCCGTCGTTGCACTTGTTTGCAGAGCATGCAGAGCCAACAGTGTACCACACAGGAGTTGTCTGATCAGGGCAGAACCAAAAGAGTAAGCGGTAATGGAAAGAATAAAGCTGTAGCGTAAGACGGTCCGGCTGTAACTGCTGATTTTTGGTTATGAAAGACATCGTGATTGAGCAATATCGACACGTCTTATATACTGTCTCGAGTAAATCATCGAACCCGTCCCCTGATACGTTTCAAGGTCCGCGATGTAACTCAACTCAACTGTGGCAGATGTACATCGCTCGGCTAGGCCGTGGTGATACCAATAGCACCTGGTTCGGACCCAATCGGAGATGCAAGCGGCTCGAGAACTTCATCTGAACTCGTCTAATCGTTGCCACTCGAGCCAAGAATAGATGCCTCAGCCACTTGGAGTAGAAATGGCAAGTGACCGTGTTTCTTGTCAAGTGACAATGTTGATCACAAACATATTTACATCCACAAGGGCCTTTAGATCGCGAAGGGTGTCTTTCGGCAGTGCTCTGGTCAGCTGTACTCTGAAGCTTTGGGGGTTACTACACATGCCCCTCGGCTTCAGCGCAGAGGACCGTGAGTAAATGATTGTGATACCGTCTCTTTACCGTTATCACACCACTCAGTTGATGTCAAATAGAAAGGCCAAATGGTGGTGCGGGGACTCTAGCACTCTGCTGACTGGCGACATACCCCTCGTGGCATTCGACCGGGCCTCGCCCAGAGGCCTTGGTGCCACTCCGGCACCCACTCCGCGGGATGCGCGGGGCTCCACTGAACGACCCGGCCATCTGATCGGACGAGCAAACGGCTCAATGATCCGGCTCCCGTACCTCCTATGTAGAGTCTCCTTCTCTACTTCGGGCTTGGCTACATGAGACTTGGTCCGCTCGGCGTCCGAAGCCGGTACCGAGACTCATGACGCAGAGACCTGGGGCGGCCGACGGGGTATTGGCCGTAGAGTGTCACGGCCGTCTGAACGAAACGACTCGACATGAAGTTTAGTCACTCGGTCCAAGGATATCGACGTCTTCCGTCCGTTACGGCGGAGGGCCTGCGAAGTCTCAATCTAAAAATGCCACTTACTCCGGAGACGATTGCAGATCTGAAGACTACACAACGACTCGTGGAAGCAGCACGTCTTGTAATACATTCTGTTTTCTATCTACAGCTAGAGCCCATTCAAACTAGGCATCTCGTCGGCATCATCGCCGTCCACCCGAAAGCATCATAACTTCTCTTTGTTTCCCGTCCGTACCCAACCTCTTTCCAAGCTGCACCCTCGCATCCCACCAGTCCCATCACCAACCTGAACATCACGTCACATCCCGCCACACCAAAACTCTCCGACATGGCCCCCAAACCAACTTCAAATACGTCTCAAGCTCGCCCAGAAACGGGTCCTCATCATCGGCGGCTCCTCTGGCATAGGCTACGCCGCCGCAGAAGCATCCCTCGAGCACGGCGCGGCCGTCCTCCTCGCCAGCTCCTCCGCCTCGAAGCTCGCTTCCGCCGCCTCCCGTCTCCGCGAATCCTACCCTCATCACCACCCCTTTCTCCCTCCCTTTCCTCTACTCTCCCCCTCCGCTCCCTCCTCCACGCCCGAAATTCTGACTTTTGTAATCGACCTTTCGGACCTCGAAACCTCACCGCCAACCTGGCAG
>JAIMZG010001533.1:0-30454 GCA_020466075.1 Colletotrichum coccodes
AGCGATTCGTAGCTGACGTAAGCAACGAATCGGCAACGCCAACAATAGCTTGCCGCCGCCTCGCCGCTGGCGATAACTTCCCCTTTACACACACAGAATAGCAAGCAATACACCAACAACGAGTCGTATTGAGTGCCACGTGTCCCCTACGCGTATGGGTTAACAATAGCGCAACCTTGGGAGTTATACCTACAATAAGAGAAACCATACAGCCGAAGAATGGCAGCCATGGGGTAGCCGTTGCGGAGGTTGTTGTTAGGGTCATAAACGAGGTGATTAGGGTGGCGACAAGCAACCAAGCCGCGGCGGTTGTATTCAAAGGGCCCCGCCAACCGTCTGGACAAGGATTTCAAGCGCGGAAAAGTTTAATGCATGTTGTAGGTTATGAAAAGCGGCGCCTGGGTGAAATGGATCTGGTTTAGGCTTGTAATTGCTTGCAGCTGGGACAGCAGAAAGTTCATCGCGGGCCCTTGAGAAGAAAGAGTATTGTCTGGGTCGGCGCTGAGCTAGAGGGGATTGGTATGAGGTGCTCTTGAGACGGCAGTATCTGCCCAGGTTGAAGGGCTGTAAGTTGGGGGTTTCTAATGACGGCAGCGTGAAGTCCAAACACGGAGAGGAGTAGACTGGGTCACTAGAGGTAAGCGGCAGAGCAATAGTGAGTTTTAACTTCCGCCGCTGACGAAACCAGACGTAAACCCGCCTCCTAAGGTAGTACATTATAGCAATGGATTCACTCAGCGATAACCCATTTTTGGCCATGCTGCTCAACATGGCGAGGCCCAAAGCTTTGTTGGCCTAAGTTACACGAGGACTATTGACGATCGAAAACCGTGTACATGTGGGCCTACATGTGCCATTCGAACATGTATAGTGTGGCCATCAAGCGCGCTCGACGGGGAACAATGAATCATTCCATAACCCTGAGGTCCAATATAACCTTCATGTCTGGATAGCAGGCATGAGCTACAACTGTGACTAACTGAGTCAACTGTTGGCTGGTCCAGAGCCAAACATTCTGCTTGGCTGCTAAGTTATTTACTACTTGATACACTGTCTTACGTATTGTTTACTTTTGCCATTATATCTTGGTGAATCCGCAGGCGCAGTGATGACACAATACCGGCTAGCCGAGGCAATAGAACCTGGGTTTTAACACACGCTAGTGATCAGTGACTTGATTTCTCAAGCCATACAGATCAGTCACTTTGTCCACCAGCTTTCATTCCATACCGCATTCTCCAAACTAGAACGGTTCATGCCCACGACATGCACTACGCTAATAACTAGGGATCGGGAAGTGGTCTTCTATCTTTTTCTAGCTCCCTGATGTGAGCAGAATCCTTTGAATCTTCTCTGGACCTTCTCAGCAATTGCATGTTCCAATTTGCTGCTCGAGAAAATGAATCTGAATCTGCCAGGATGCACAAACGCTAACTTGATGAGCCCACAGACGAGTGCGTCCACCTACCGGGAGGGGATACAGCCAGCTATGCCCCCTTCACAAACCAACGACTCTTTTCACAGACATTCTATCGTACATCACCGGAGACCCCAAGGATTCCATGCCACTATTGAACTGCCTGCCAGTGCTTCTCCTCAGTCACAGCCGCTCGGCACTCCAGGCGGCACTTGTGGAAAAAGAAGGGTCTAGTAACTTGGGATATAAGTCATGGTCATGGAGCCACCAAAGTGCCTTTTCCCAGTCTTAGGACATCAACACAGTCACATTCCGGGTCACTCCAGGTCATTCTTGGATAGTCCTTCTATGAGCCGGAACTGCTCTTTCGCTACGAGCACTCCTCAAATCTCTAGCCAAGCCCGGGAAACAGGTTATCAAATACTAAAACTCATATTTACTCTTCCCCCGCTCGTTTTATGCCGTATTCCGAGAGGAATGACTTTATTTGATATAGACCCGAGCCGCTGAATGATTTGGGCGATGCGCCTGCGCCGCTGCGATTGCCCACTGGCTCGTCCGTCTGGATGCCGTCCGTCAGAAGAGCCTTCATCACCGATGTTGCCGTTGCAGTCGCATATGCCTGCCACATCTTGCTCTTATGGCCATCCGCGTAGTCACAGACGCCCTTGATGAAGATACATGGCATCTGGTCCCACATGTCGGCTGCATTCGTTTCAAATGCGATGATACCATGCTCCCGGGCGATCCTGTCGCGATATTCGCCAGACTTCATAATCATATCGCTTGAGCCGATGTTGCCGATATGAATCTCAAACTCGCTGTCGCTCTTTGTACTGTTGCGCTCTAATTCCTGTACCTCGTTGAGCCGCTCTCGGGGTACTAGTTGCGCGGTGTCGCAATGGAGTTCATTGCATGATGCTGCTTGAGCCACCTCACACGCATGCTTGACGCAGCTGCAGTCAGATTGGTTTCGATGTTTGTGCTGATACTCCGGCTTAAAAAGCCTATCCTCGGATGCACTGGGGCGGATGTATTTCTCCCAGTCTTGTCTCCTCGCAGTATTCTCTCGGATCTTGTTGAGAACCAGCAAAGCGCCGCTCTTGAGGCGTTCATGCCCACGATCATCGCCCGTAGTATTTCTATGGATGAACTTGCCTGGGTACTTCCGGGCATAGTCATATTGAACGACCGTCTTGCTGACTATGACATCACCTAAGATGATCTCGTTGTCGGTCCCAGAACTAGGCACTCCACTGCAAATCCCGGTGAAAATAGCCAACCTTAGACCGGGGTAGCTTATTCGCAGACTGGCAGTGGCCCTTGCTGCGGTCAGCCTGTCTATATTAGGGAGTAGTACCAGGACAACGTTGTGCTGTCCGATTCGGCCATTTTCGTAGATGTTGAGGTCACCCACCGCACTTCTGTATGTATTACCGTCATCCCCCCATATTTCATCAAAGGCCAGCGACGCAGTGTTGAATTCAAGCGGCAGAGCACACACCACCGCAATCTCAATGCCGATACGGAGATGACTCATTAGCATCTGGAAAATTTCCTTGTGGCCGTTATGTGAAGCAGCTTGGAGAGCATTGCTGTACTCGCCGCCCTGAGCATTGACATCTGCTCCCTCATCAAGAAGCATCTGGATGATTTCTTCGTAGCCGTCATATAAAGCCCCCAGGCTTTTAAGACTCCGTGTGTGATCTGATTGTATATCAAGCGACAAATCGTCTGCCGCGGAGGCGAAGTAGTCATTTGTATCGAAATAATCTTGTTGTCTCCCGGATTTTCTCATAGTACGAGAAGCTTCTAGCTCGAGGACAACATCTTGTGATTGGGTTCGTCGGTCCGATTCTGGTATGTCCAGCCTTTTAAGCCAGACATACAATAACCATGGTGATAGCGGCACCGTCGGGTCAAGGGGCTTCGATAGCTGCAAATAGCTGAGATCATAGGTACTTGAAATTTCCCAACTTCGAGAATGCTCGATCGGGATATCTGCCCAAGGAAGTGAGCGGAGCGCAAAGTCGTGGGTGTGATCCAAAACGTGATCGATCAAAAAAGGAGCATCTCGTGGACCTGTTGAATGGCAAAGAGGACACAGCTCCAAGCCAATCGAGGGATTGGATGGCCATAGTCGCACGGTGTCGAGCAATTGTTCCGGAAACGTTTCAGCGTGCTCTAAGCTAACATGCTTGACGAGAATACCAACGCTGATGAAAATAGCGTCTTCTGGATTTGCACAGAGTTGGCACTTCCACTTCTTCTGATGATGCTGCTTTAGGTGATCTTCCCATTCCGCACGTGTACGGTATAAGACGTGAGGTGTCGGGCAGTCTTCTGCAATGCAGGTGTAAGGACAGACATCCGTTGAGAGGTGTTTCCTGGAAGCTCGTCAGCAAGTAATGGATAGGCTAGCATTACTTCATTATGCACTTACCTCCATGCGGTCTCATTCTCCAGCATACTTACAGGCAGTGCCTCACAACAGCATGGACATTTCAACATTTTTGGTTGCGTAGTCTGCCATTGCTCGATAGCCCGATCACTTGGTTTTTGAGGATTGAGAAGCTTAGGATAGTCGCTGCGCCAGTGATGGAGCTGATTTGAGTCTTGGGGGCTTGTATCACTTGGTGGCGTTTTTTCCACCTAAGCCCGGACTCTGGAATAGACGCAGAAGTTCCAGATAGTGCTGATGAGCTGCCAAGGGGCGATGTGTTTGAGGCGCCCGAGTTTTCCAGAGTCGGCTGAACTATTTCCTGCTCAACCGCCGCTACGAGCCCCTCCGTATCAGGAAGGCAAGGGTTTAGATTCTGCTCCTGTGCGCTAGGGACAGGTGGCGACCGACTTGCAAGCTTTTGTGAGTGTTTTTGTGCGTAAAGAAAACGATTCCGTCTTCTTAAGTTGGCTTCAACAAGCCGCCGTTGGAGAGGAGTGAGTTCCTTGTCAATCTGTTGCTTCCACCAGAGTGGATCATCCTCGTGGTGCCGTTCATACTGCTCTTCAGGCAGAGTAGGTCGAATGAGAACCACGCACTCGAGATGTTTCTTGAGATCATCCAGAGAGGAAGGGTCAAAATTCCGGTCCGCTTTACTAAGCCGAGACTTTCTTCCAGTCTGGCGGATTGCAACAGCGATTAAAGCAAGGTTTTCAATGGCTGCGTCGACATTTCGTTTTGATTTTTCCAGTGCGTCTCCCTCAGGAACAGCCAGACAGTCCGTCAGGTTGGTCCGCAACCTCAGCAGCAAATTCTTGGTGAGAATCAACTCGCGGGGTCTGAGTTCAAACCTGGCATCGAGTGAGGCCTTGCTCCCGGCCAATGCCCCAACTCCATCTACCCAGAGGTTGAAATCCGCTCGTCGATTTTCGGCCCACTGCTTGTGACTGAGTACTTTTCTGAAAAAGCACTTGTCGAATTTAGACAGACATTGGCTTGCAAGTTCCGAAGCGGACTGCACGCTAGGTTCCATGACTAGAGTAAGCTGCTTCTAGCCGTTGCGCAGTGATCAGGAAGGGATGAAGTGATGAGAAACTGCACGGAGTGAGGGGAAGCCTGGCAGTTGTCGGCAGCCAATATTATGTGTATTTTTAGAGTCAGTGGCGAGAACTTGGTGAAGGTGAAGAACTGATTGGTAGTATGTGTTTTAGCAAGATAGACATGATTGGATGATGTCTGAAGCAAGCCTGTGGCCCGCTTGATTACGCGAGATATGCATAAGGAGGGGTTAAATCTCTATTTATCCCGAAGGAGCGCAATGATTACCTAGCCACATCGACTATTTCACAGATACAAACATTTCAAAATGGATGATGGCGACGTGTTCGGCTGCCTTGCAACATGCGCCTGGAAGATTAGCGAGGCAATACAGGCTGCCGCTAGATGTCCTCATGTTTCTCAACTGCACTCAAGCAACGAAGACAGTCGACAATGTGGCCTATGTATGAGCATACAAACGAGGCTGGGGCTGATCTCGACTCAACTGGAGTCGGACCTAGAGGCTGGTTTCGACTGCGAAGTCCAACAACAGGCACTTGACCTTCTAAGGATCCTAAGAGACATGTGTTTAGTGAGTTGCCATTCTTTCAGTCATAAGCCTTGTTGCAGATTTTGGCGCTCACTGAGTAAACGTGAACGCTAAGACCGTTTGACTAGTGGTCAAGATCTGGCGAAATTCCCGGACCAATCCAACAGGAGAGACAGCCTTTCGCCAACCTTCGAAGCCTAGTTGAGAATGAAAAGAACCACAGGTTCCTGGCTAACAGCATTTTGGCCTACCTGAGACAGCCATCATTTGTTGTTGAAGCCTTGAATGCAAGGTGCGAGAAGCTATTGGCTAGTCTTCATGTGGACGACTCAGAAGATGCCGTTGGATTACCCGAGCCAGAAGACCAGTCGAGAGCCCACAGATCCCTTTTCCCGATACTTCGTACGTATACAGCGTGCGGTTCCTGCGATTCACAGCGACCGTCCCAAGTAACAAACTCCTGGCACACCGCGAGATTGTTTCTAATGGGTCCAAGAAGAAGGGAAGATGAGATGGTCCGGTTCGATGTAATTGCATCTTCTACCACTGATGGTTCTTGGCGAGATATTTGTATCGAGATGCCATCGTGAGTTCAACTTGTTTTTATGAAGAGTCCTAGCTAAAGTCCATCTCAGATCCACCGGCAAACGTGTGGCCTTTGCAAGTGACGATGAGGAGATCAGCCACCGTCGCTCCGAGCTGCAACCTTCGGACCGGGAGCCTTTGAACAGATTTTGTCAGATTTTCCAGTACGACGATGGCTGCCGCATCATGTTGAATCTTGAAGACGGGGTGCTACTCCGTTTGGCTAGTGAGGCTCTAAAACATCGAACGTCCCCAGGCAAAGAACTGGCTTTGGCGAATGTTCTCGAACAATACGACCTCAGCGTCAAAGAGAAGCTTGCTCTAGCACACGCCATAGCTTTAGCATTTTGGCAGTTCTACAATTCGGAGCTCATGCATCGAGCTTGGAACAGTCACACAATCTGGTTTATGCCGGAGCCAGATTTGCGGGACAACTCCGAACGACTACCGCTTAAGGCCTATATCTCCTTTCATCCAGAGGCTGTTGAATGCGCTTATGATGCATCAGAGTTAGTCACAACAATATCATTGATTCACAGGTGTCCGCGAATCCAAAATTTGGCTATCGTACTCTTGGAAATTGGACTTGGCAAACCCGTTCGGCGGCAGTCTTTTGTCCGGGAAACCCAGCAACTCAACTTTCAATACTCAGTCGCAGCACAAGACTTGGAGGACCTTAAGAGTGCAACGTGGGATAACTTCTCCCATAAGCACATCTTCACAGATGCCATAGAGGAATGTCTCAAGTTTGATGGCTTGATGGGTAAGCAGGAAAGCTCGTATAGTCCCGAATCCCATAACATACGGAGAGGATTCCTGTATCAACGTGTCTTGTCTCGGTTAGAGTGGCTGAACGGGTCATTCCGAGGAAAAGATGACAGGACCATCTATTTGTCTGCTAAGCAGAATTGGGAGAGTTCTTGTCGTCAGTCGGGTGGATACATTGGAGTAGCCGCAGCAAAGAGCGCATCTCAGACCCTAGACGACACAAGAAAACCGACAGAGACTAAAACCTCTACAAGACCCGATAGTCGACGAGACTTCAGGATCGCCATTATATGCGCTCTCACAAGCGAGGCGGATGCTGTTGAAGCTCTCTTCGACACACGGTGGGACGAGGGCCTTCCTTACGACAAAGAGTTGAATGACCCCAACACCTACTCTATGGGCTCTATTGGCCGTCACAACGTCGTACTCGCCTACATGCCGGGTATGGGAAAGGCGAACGCTGCTCTTGTTGCCGTCAACTGCCGCATCAGCTTCCCCAACATCAAACTAGCCCTCGTCGTCGGCATCTGTGGTGGGGTGCCTTTTGTCTCCAGCAACAACGACGAAATCATACTCGGTGATGTTATCATAAGTGACGGGTTGGTCCAGTACGATTTTGGGCGACAGCTCCCTGAACGCTTCGAGCCAAAAGACACTCTGCTTGATTCTTTGGGAAGGCCAAACACAAAGATCCGCACGCTGTTGATGATGCTAAAGGGTGTGTACAATATGAAATCGCTGCGGGAAAAAATGGCAGGATATGTGAGCGAGCTCCAGAAAAGGCCTGAGCTCAGAGCAGGCTACCCAGGTGTCCAGCAAGACAAGCTCTTCGAAGCGACCTATCGCCACGTTAACGACGGGATGACCTGCGACGAACACCGCTGTAGCGGCGGCCTGATCCCTCGTCGCCGCCTCCAAGAGTATTACGAAAAGACGTCGCCAGAGCCACTGATACACTTCGGCTTGATCGCGTCCGGCGATACGGTCATGAAGGCTGGGGAACAGCGTGATGACGTTGCACGACGACTAGGTGTAATTGGCTTCGAGATGGAGGGTGCTGGGGTGTGGGACAGCTTCCCTTGCGTAGTGATTAAGGGGGTTTGCGATTATGCCGACAGCCATAAGACGAAGATATGGCAGAACTATACTGCTATGACGGCAGCAGCGTGCGCAAAGGCATTTTTAGGCTATTGGGTGAGTGATTGAGTAGATAAAATATACCAGTCTTTTCTACTTTCCTCGCTAGGGGAAACTTACTACATACAAAGACTTTTAACGGGTATAAGGCGAAAACTGCAAATAAAGGTGCTCGAGGAATGGCGAGCCCCTGGTTCCGTGAAGCAACTTACAATGCATCTTCCAGTCGAGGTCATAGATGTGCACTGGCCTGGCCCTTCTAATGTTATTTTTTTACCTCGGCCTCAGAATGTTCGTTGGCGAACTCGATGGCCTATAAACTATCGCCGGTTCTGACGAAGAGGACGAAATTGACATTGGAATTGTCGTCGTTGGGAGGGGATAGGTCTGGCCTGTAATCTAAGGTAAGAAGACATAGACTGTGCTGCAAATTTGGATCAGGTGCAAGTCCAGTCTCCACTGAACAAGAGGAGCAAGATACCTAGTCTATCATTCTCTTTCTCGTCGTTATGGTCAAGTACCCTTTTTGTGTTAAATAATGTTCGATAAATGAGCCGAAAAACCAACTGAAACCTTTGTCCCATCCTTACACTTGGAGTAAGTCCCCCCGTTCTCCAGATGTGGTGAAGAATTTGTCACGATTTAGAGCTTGCAGCAAGGCATGTGAGAATTGGGTTGAAAGTAGCTTGTTGTGAGCTAAAAGAGTGTTGCTAACTAGGGCGCGTATATATAGCTGTCAGGGAAGCTCAGTTACCTGACAAGGCACCTGACTTTAAGAATCCTATGAGCTGATCCCAGCAGGTTACGTGACAAAATTGAACTCCCAACTGAAAATTGAGAGGTGAGCAGAGTGCTCTTATATATAGAATAAACCGTAATATATGCCGCATTCGAGGTGTCAAAATGCACGGATTGCCATACAGCACATGCCTAAGAGTATTCTAGCCGAGTCCAAGATATTGCCTGAGATCTGCATGAACGGAAACCCTGTATCATGCCGCAGTCGGTGTAACTGGGAGGCTTTTCGGTTTCTCAGTTACTTTCATGGATGCAGCTCCCAAGAGACTTGTTCATCGTTTGTGGACGCAAATGAAAAGACCCAGCAACGAACCTTGCCACCGTTGACGAGTGTTTCGACATCTTCCGCGATAATTTACCAGGACGGACATGAAAGCTCTACATACCTGGGTTTGCCTCCCAAGCGGAATCGGCAAAAACTCATGCTTTCTGCTGCTAACCAAGATCATGTCGCCTTCTGTACTGTTTAGGCAACTATGAAGTCTGAAATTGATAAGTGATAAGGGATAAGTGGATTACTTCAACAGATCCATAAAACTTTCCTGTTGAGGTGCGTTTCGAATCTTTCGCGACGATGTATTTGGGTGAAGCAAACTCAATAGGCAACTACTTATCAATTACTGTGGAAGCTTCTAATCTCGTCAAGAATAAACTAAAATTTTCGAATTTCCCGGCGTCGCTGATGTACTATTTTCGGAGCTTCAATTTAATCTAAGCAAAAGCCACATCGATACTGGTTAACAGGCCGTACCCCTGCCGTCCCGTTCAAAGTCCGACGATACCAAGGGTTAAGTATGCAATAAAGTTGTACAAAACCAGCGTAGATCCCATGTCTTCATTTAAAAAGAAGCTGCGACACCACGACTGTCCTACATCCGATGCCCCCGCCTTACACCTTGTGATTCCGTTTCAGTGAACCGTCACAGAAGACATCCTACAAACGCTTAATCCTGCTATGAGTGTACAAGTAGCTATCGTCGCTTTAGCACCAACCTATGACCGTTTCTGTCTTTACAAACTTAAAAGTAATTTATTCACGTTTAGGCTTTTGTTTTATTTGAAACACAAAAAGACATAGGGTTCTGTAGCCATAATACCTATATCTCTTGTTGCAAAAGGGCCTTACTCGATTTTCTAACTGATACATTGGTGCGCACTGGCCTTGTGTTGGAACAGCCACAATGTTGTAGCTGACGGCCGTTGACGAGTGGCTCGTGCTTCGCCACGTGACCTACCTCCTTCGTCACTTTGATATATTAGCCGCCAGCAACCTCCTCTGTTAACTAACTCCCTACTTCCTACACATCATCATCAACTTCTAGCAGCAGTACAGTCGGCGTATTGTTGCCTATCTGTACAGATACACCTGTGATAACAGCAGTCTGAGCTTGGCTGAGCTGGTCTGAGCCGAGGGCGAGCCGAGGGTGAGCCGGCTTGATTCTGCCTGAGCTGATGGTGAGCTGGCCTAGATTTGTTGAAGTACGTATAGGTAATGATTGTATTGCATGTGTGCATATATTGTGTTGTTGAGAAATCCCTATGAAAACCCCTTCTTCCACCGATTTCCCTTTCGGGAAAATCCCGGTGAAATCCTTGCCTCTGGTTGGCCTAATCGGCCAAATCAAGTGGGTTCGTTGGTATGGAATCTCCGGTCTTTTCCACCGCGCTTCCACGGCGATTTCCACGGACCATCTCATGCCCATTTTCTCCAACATTAGGAGGCGCCCTGAGCAAGGAAGACTTTGGCTGGATTTCTGGATGCAGTATTGCGAGATGATTCCTTCGTTGACAACAGATTAGTAAGAACAGCCCTCTTTAGCAGCAATCTGCTTATAAGGAAGGCCTAACTCCTAACTGCATGTAATTATGGTGCGCTCATAAGGTAAGAACTGTTTTTGGTGGTATTTAGTAGTATATTTGTTATGTTGTGAAAGAAGCTGTAGTAGGGTAGGTTGTAACGCGTCACGCAATTTGCACCGCGAGGTGGAGTCGGGGATGAACCTTTACTACCCTACTGTATTATCAGGCTTTCAGTACTAGGCACCCCTTAACATCTAGTTATCCGAGAGGATGCTACTGCACGACGTAGTACGGCATGACGAACACTTTGGGAGGCGGTAGAGCTAGCACAACGAGCTATACTCTTCGCGTCGCCTTGCCAAGTAACAAGGATCTCCGCTCCAAGGGCTTAGTCTAGTTGCGTTATCATTACAATCAGGAGAGATAGTCGCAAGGGTGTTGACGAAGGAAGATGTTTTCACTATAATAATACGACTCATACTAGTGGAAAGCACACAAATGACTCGGCGTCATGTGGCTGTGATAGCGGTCTCCATAGTATCCCTTCTACAACGAGTCCATGTCATGAGAGGAGAATTAAAGTTTCGGAAATGACCGGTAAACCATATAATAGTGATCATACTCATTTTTAATGGCGAGTTTCCACAGTCTTGGTTAGCCTTTAAGACCATGTCGCTCATCCTACCACTAACTAGGTGGAATTAGGTTAACTGAATGTGGAATGTGCGGATTTGAGTGAAGCAAAGCATTTTGTCAGGAAGCAGAGCAACATCAAGGGAGTTAAAATTGCGCCAAGCTCTTATGCCATCATGTGGGAAGCTCCCCCTTATACCCTCCTGCTCCAACGGCCAGTGTCCCAGACAGGGACACTCTTTCTTCCTCGCGCCGTATGCAGTATCTAAACACAATTATTGACTTCTTTGTCAGCTTCTTGGACCGTACGGTTTCCCCATGATACCAACGCCCATTAACACCTTCTAGCCACCGCTCCTTCGCCTCCAAAAATGAGATTCGTTGGCTTCATCTTTCTCCTCATTTCATCCCTTGTCATATCCGGGGTCGAGAGTAGGGAGCCTGAGCCAGAGCGTATTAAGGGCTCAGAGTATTTTCTAGCCATTACTGGAGGGTTTATCCAGCCCACCTACAACATATACGGAAATGGGTTCGAAGAAGGCTATGTTCCAATGACAGAATTCAAATTCCGCCGAACTATCACTGGAAAACCCGTCCTGGACATAGCAGCCTGGAATGACCAGGACAAACGAGCTTTCCTGCACCAATCACTATCAACCCTAATTAAGGCTGTAACGGCTGAAAAAACAAAGGTCAAACTTGGCGAGGTACCTTATGTGATCTTCCGAAAGTACGAGTTGATAGAGATGGCAGAACTCTATTCCAGTCATGAGTTCGAGGGCAAGGTGAAGCCATTCGTCGTTACCCCCAAGGATGCTTATTGGTGGAAGAGATATAGCGGGACATACGGCTTCCAGTCTACATCAGAAACATTCATGCCCAGGGAGATCAGGGAGATACAAGTCAAAGTTAGAAAGGGGAGGTATGAAACAAGATTCATCCTCGAGAAGGCTTGAGTTTCGCTGCAAAGCGGCACTACCAGACAGCTTACCAACCGACACGCTGCTCCTTCGTTTGTCAGTCTGTTTGTTTATTGTTAATTTTATTATTGGTTTTGTTATTTAATATACCAGTTCCGCCCACAATGGGGGTGAAAGGTGCCTAAACTGGGTGTCTACGAAATTGTACCTCTATTCATAGTGCAGATTAAGAGAGATGCATGACTATACTGTTTCCCCCGCTAGAGACCGAATGTAAATGGTGACGCGGATAAAATCTTGTCTGTGATGTGAAAAGAGGACAGTGAAGAGGCTGAGTGAGGGGTGTGTGCCCTGGGGTCCGAGTCCCTAGGATAATTATCATAAAGGGAGAAATAGCATCCGATTTGATGGCAGTGTCCCCCAGAAAGCCAGGCAACCGCTGGTTGAGAAGTTCAGAAAGGATCCCCGGGTCACAGTCATGCTGTTAACGTTATCATGTAGTGCAGTTAGGTGCGGGGCGTCTTTCGATGGCTCAATGAATTGAGCTGACTGGATGGTCGTAGACTTACGTTGACGGCCGCGTCTCGCGGTTATCTCATGGAGCCTCACTGATAAGAACCATGGTCAGAATTGGGCTTGGTCATCTCACAAATCCGTGCGTAGGAATCCAACCCTCGAAGGCAAGCCCTCGCTCGCGTGCACCGCATTGGGCAGACCCGCGAGGTGAAGACAGTGCGCCTCTACACACGAGACTCTTTCGAAGAGGTAAGCCAGATGCTGCAGTTACGAAGCTAAGGGAGGTTGTGTTGATGCTGACACCATCGAGCAAGTAATGGAGGTGCAGAAGCCAAAGAAGCAGCTCGCTGGTTTGCTACTTTCTCCGCACGACGGCGGTCAGTCGGATGACAGCTTAAGCGGCTTACAAGGAAGTGTTTTAGGGTGGGTACAGAACTCGGCTTGAGATTGTGAGCTTACCAGCGCCTTGCAGAAATTAAGATCTCTACTCTGAGAGCTGCGGAAGAATAGTCTCCATCCTTGATATCAACTGCTAGAAGCGGCTCAAAACAATGTAGTTGCAGTAGACGAAATGTTCTTCGAGGGTGTTGTAGACATGCTGATGGTCAGAGTCGAGCCATTGGCGAGCAAGAAGTGCGCCCTCGTCTCCGACGCGGTGCTGGCCCTCAACATCCAGGAAGTACAGGCAGGCTCTTCTCATAGTGCACAAAGCGTGGCACCGGGCGCAGCGTGGTGCTCTAATCCGCCAAGAGGACGGTCCAAAGGCACACAACGGCGACAGCAACTAGAACAGCTTCGCAAATGGTTTGAAACCGCTAGGTATGAAAAGAATTCGCCAGAATTATCGTATCCTATTTCTCGCGTGCTCCTCCGTGAATGACTGGGATTCAGAGTCGGCGTCAGTTCCTCTCGGGCGATCGCAGGCGGGACTCATTGTACGTGGCCACATGTCTCCGCTCGCCATCAAAACAAGATACTAGAAGACGGTTTGATGAGATCCATAACGTCTAGAGCGATGATGGTTGAACATCGACGCTTCAAGGGTTAGCGCTCGAACTTGAGGACAGCGAACCAGCCATATTGATGATGATTGGGCCAAATGTCAACCCAAAGTATTTGTCTTTCCAGTCTCGCCTCAGATGCTTGTATGCACTTCAGATTCGGCGCAGAGAGATTTCTATTTTCCCTCAATCTGAATCAGGTTACATGCACTCCACCTCAGCAAAGCTGGCAGAAGGTCGGTTTTGCACTCGGATAACTTTCAACTGTCCTTGGTCTGAACTAGATTGCATACACTGTCTAATTAAAGCTGACAAGCAATTTAGATTATCAAAGTCAATAGGTTTATAAGAATCTCGATATCCAAGTCCAATACCCTCAATTGATAGGGATGCCTACTGCTGAACAGGTTCCGTCATAGGCATTGCCTAAAGCTAGGTTTGTACCCGTCTGGTTGTTGAATGCAATCAGATTAAGAGTAGTACCATCTGCCCGGTACTTAGGCCACGTCCCGGGACATTTAGAGTCGGAAAGACCAGAAGTCGGGTTCTTAGCAAAAACTGCCCAGGCACCACGAAAATATTCACCTATAGCTGTTTCCTGCGGTGTGTTGGCAATCGGTGACTGGGGCCATGTATCGAACAAGACAGGGAGCTTAGTGACGTCAGCTACCAATCTCGATCTTAGGCTTTGACGAAAAATAGAAAACGTTACTAACATCCGATGCATGCCAAGCTCCACTAGGTGGTTTCGTGGTGACGACCAGATTGGGAAAGTCGCCGAAGTAACGGTACCGCCATGTCGGGTGCCCGGCAGAAGCTGCTCGCGCTGCCCTTCTTGCTGCCGGACAGTTAAACGAGAGAAGATTAAGTCTAGTCCAAAATGTCTCGTTGTTGTTATATGGCCCCACAAGCTTGAATAGACCTGCCTCGTTTTCGGTATTGCCAATGAGGTAGCCCCCTTTGGCCGAATCGCGGATGCTGTAGTCGGCGAAAACAAGAGTGTTGTCTACGGTGGGGGAGAAAGGGAGTTCACCTACAGAGCCGAGACCGGCATTGCTCGAAGATACACCTGCAAGTATTTCTGTAGAATTTTTGACCATCATACAATCGAACACGGACCGGTAGTTGCTCGAGCTGTCGCCGCAGCCAACGGCGGATGTAGTATTAAACCAGTTGCTATTGACGGTCTTGTTGGTGAAGGTGCCAAATCCATTAGCGACACCGCTCATAAGGATGAAACCGTTGGCAACCGGATCAGATGCGTATGCGTAAGAGTAGTAGTCGACCAAAGATCCCCCAGCGGATTGACCAAATAGCGTGACCCTACTGACGTCGCCGCCGAATTTATCTACATTGTCACGGATCCATTCCATGGCCAGACGTATATCGAGAAGCCCAAGGTTCGGGGCGGAAACAGGGTTACCTGGAAACCCAAAGATATTGAGACGGTAACTACAATAGACAGCGTCAGCATCAACAACCTTCTCACTTCTGATGTCTAGCCGGAACTTACTTCAAGGACACTACAACGACGTCAGTTTGGTCTGCAATGAACTTTCCGCTGTTACCTGGGACGCGAGAACTTCCTATTGCCCGAGTTAGTTCGTCGTACAAGCTAGATAGAGAAAAAGTTTTTAAGATGGTTGCCTGATTACCAGTCGTGAAAGCCCCACCATGAATCCAGACCAAGACAGCTTTCTTCGAATCGCCCGTCTGTGGCTTGGTCCACACATTCAACGTTAGGCAGTCCTCGCTTTGAGAGCCCGTTATACTGAGCACGCTGAACACTGCAGCGGCTGAGGCAGGAACTCCGAGCTTGTCGAGAGCACCGGGGTCAGTACCCTTACCAGCGGGTTGCATGCATTGGTGTCCCTGGTCGACTTGCTGTTAAATTTGAAGCTTAGAATTGAAAGAAGCGGGGTCTGCTATGTAGCTTCATAGATGAGGAGGGCGTTCGTCTTACATAGTCAGAGCCATTGATGATCGAGGATCCCGTGAATTTGACGGGAGGCTGGAAGCGCAAATCGCCAACGGGAGGCTTACCGTACGGGATACCTAAGTACTCAGATACCTGATACGTATTTATTTAACCAACGTGGCACGTGTATAGTCTATCTCATGCTCACCTGCGTAGCGTTGGCTGCGGCATGCCCCTCGACGACTCCGCTAGAGGTCGTAACCGACTGTCCAATAGTCCAGCGGGGGGCATTGGGGTTGACGGCCGCGAGACTTGATACAGCAGCCACGACCCCTAGGGCGCCGTTAATGGTGCTTTTTGTTCTCATGGGTAGGTCAACAAGAAAGTAGAAGACCAAAGTACTGAGTTGAGTGAGATGGTAGCAAGGAATATGTGACAGAACAGGCTGGCCTTGAGACTGCTGTTAGTAGATGGGTAGAAAACTGTGATAATCTTGACTTGCGGGAAGATCGGGGGCTTTTTGTTTATGTGGATAGTCATCTCTTATAAGTCAGTACATCAAGCTTGCCCAGATAATAACCCATAGATTCTTGACATCCTCCCAAAGGTAACTGCTTGCGGAGAAACGTAGAATCTCTCACGATCGTCCCTTTACTTACACAGCTGATCCAAATAGTTGGCCGGCCTGCAGATAGGCGGGCGTCTCGGGGGAAAGGGGGGCTCGGCGGGGCTTACATTAGCCATCCATCTGCTTGTTGCATGGAATCTTTCTTTGTGGGTGTGATTGATGGGCAAAAGGTGTAGACAACGGACCAGTCCGTGGAATTCTTCCGCTCAAGGTCGGGAGCTTGGTCTATTTAGCTGTGCCAGGAGCGGTGGTCGATTGGGTAGCTTCGCAACCATGTCCGAAATGGGAAGCGCCGTCCGTCGTATCAGGTTGTATCATTGAAAACTACTTGGGAAAGGGTAAGCCTATAGCCTATAAGGCATTCCAGGAAGGGATGCATCGCGGATATTACGGCTGCTAGTCATGCGTTGAGTAAGAAAAAGTGAATTTCTCACAACCCGGTATTAACTCTCCGCCAGTACTAGGTCTCTGAAAAGTCAATACCAGGCAGGTACGTAGCCAAATCAGCGTGCTAAGAATTAGCTGACATCGGAGGAAGTATGGCCGCAGCCGATGCTTTGACTTTCCCCATGCTAATGCTGCGACTGTCTATCAACCTAAATTTGTACTAGATGGTGCAGGCAATGAGAAATTGCTGCAAATGCTCGAGCGTGGATCGCGAGGCCGAGCCTCGAATACTTCAGATGGCCAGATGAACTATAGCATTACACTTTGCCCCCAGGCTCCCACTACCCGCGTATTCAGCCCAGTGTCTCAAGGCCAGTGCGCACCAATCTATCAGTTAGACAATCGAGCCAACACTCTTTTGCAATAAAGGATATGGCATTATGGCTGTGGGACCCTATGTCTTTCTTGTGTTCCAGGTAAAGCGGAGGCATCAACGTTGAAGCATTGCTTTCAAGCTTGCAACGGACAGAAGTGGTCATGGATAGGTGCCAAAGCGACGATAGCTACTTGTAAGTGGCCGTGTGTATTACCTACTAGGCCCTTGCCTCGCTGCCTTACCTTGTGGCAAAGGGCAAGGTACACATGTTATTAGAATGGCTAATTTAAGGTCCAAAAGCATCTCCTCTATACTCTTGACAGCCAAAGTGGACCTTTTTCGCATGGGAACATAACACAATGTAGAAAAGAAAATCGTTAGCAGTGAAAACGAACTATTTGAAGTTTAGAAATTGGATTTGCTTAGCCTTTCCTTGAGACAGTCAGCATTCTAAATTCAATCAATCAGTAGAGATACACAGGGCCGTGGTTGTATGACGCTTGCCGTTTGGCATCAATGCGTTTCCCCTGTATACTCCAGTGTGGCATAGTAAGACTGCGTTACAGTAACCTCTAGATTAGATAAACCAAAGTACAGGAATGTTTCGAAAGTAAATAACTGATGCTATGGTGATGCAATGTTGACCTTTAGTAAAGGGGTTAGAAACTCAGAACATGATCTTACAGCTCCTAGCCATCTAACTCCTTTCACTGGTATATGTAGTGAAATCTATGAAGTGCCCGAACCGAATACTGCCTCTTCCAAAGTCCTCAGCAGTAACATTCAGCAGAAACTCTGACGTAGCGTCAAGCCTTCTGGGGAGCCGCCCATCTAAAAGAGTATACAGCTCTTGGGGAGTTTAGTAGTCCATTCCCCTCGCTTCACTTCGCACTGCCAGAACGCTAAGTGCTTCCGCGTAAACTCTAGTTTCCCGCTCCCAGTGAATGTGTCGTTGGAAATTGGATGTTCCGGACAACAATCGCCGGGTTCAAGCTGAACAGTAGGTCAAGGGTCGATATACAAGAGGCGGTAAGATCCGGAGTAAACATGTTAGCCATAAAGAGGTGTAATTGGTTGCCGTAAACAGTGTCTGTCGCCAGTGATTAGCTTGCGGCATGAAGCTAGCCAAAGAAGTGTTCTGTCAACGGTGTTGCCTGTTAACGGCTGAATGAGGTGGATGGGATGCTTGGAATCGCCAGGTAAAGCGAAGAGTGTGAAACCATAGGGCAAAGCAACTGCGGCATTCTAGACGCCTTCGGAGGGGCCGAGAACAGAGGTCCAGTATACGGACTAAATGTAGAAGAAGTGGTTAGTGGAATCGATCTAACTTAGAAGCCTAGGATGCATTAGATGATAGATGGAAAATCAGGACTGACTATTATGGAGCACCTATTGTAGTCCCTCTAGAAGCTTTAGGACTTGAGTAAAGATTCGCAGGTGTTGCGAAGCTTATCGCTGTTGCATCGGCGAAGAACGGGGCCCATCTCTGTCAGCTCGAAGCAACACATGTCATTGGCCGCCACCTCGAGAACGAAGACATCGCAGCTGAGGTTATGAATATCCTACACGATGACGACGGCGCCCTGTCTGTTTATGACTGTGTCTCGTGGGAACATTCACTCGCGCTTTCTCTTGAACCACGCACGCAGCCTAGCGTTATCGCCTGCTTGCACCCGGTTGAAAGTTGCATCGAGGTGGCAAAGTCAAATGACCTACCCGCCAGAATCCAGTTCATTAGGGAGGGAGTAGGGTTTCTACAACCACTGCCAGCCACATTTTGGAATACCCTTCCAAAGTGGATAGTGGCTGGACAGCCTTTTATTCCAGATCATTGCGCTGTGGACGGGCTTGATATGAAGGCCATCGAGGAATGTCTCGACTCATATCGAGACAGGAGCACTGTTCTTTCTCTCTCGTTGTACGTCCAAATCACTAGACACGTTCTCCTGGTGTGAGACACCGGCGATGAGAATGAGAACGAAATGTCCCATGTGAATCACAGCAGAATGGAGCAATGAAGACACTAGATTCTTTTCTTTTTTTGGAGGGGGAATTCCCCTGCAGTTGGTCCGAGAATTGACTACCAGGAAAAGGGGGGGTCGAGAGGGATTCTCATAAGCACAGGAGATATAGACAGTCCACACAACCAGCACTTGTTACATTAGTATCATTAGTATCTTTATATAGTATAGATAATTGCGATAAAGTCCCATTCTTCTTAAATAAGAGACACTTATGAAGTTTATATAGAAGCCAAGAACAATTCGGTATGATAGGAAAACATTATTAAAGAGTCAGGTGGTCGATTAAAAAAGGTATAAAGAGAACAGAAAACTAACAAAGAGCTGGAACATGATTTTTTTCTTGTCTTGAAGTAGTTGGTCTCTGGATAGAATCTCTGATTACTGCACAACTGCCACTTGTAGCTTCACTCGCCCTGCTTTCCTGCCTTACCTTGAATGAGTTGTTTTTCAGTCTAGCTTAATCTCATCTGCACCATTAAAGGATTTCCACAGGGCTAGTCTTAAGAGAGCTTCAATATAGAACTTTTGTAATATCCAGTCATTTTCGTTTACCCCTCCAAGTACTGCATTACCTTAAAAATGACACAATATGGTGAAAGAGGATAAGGGTACTACCTAGAGAGATTGAAATAGGTCAAAGTACCTTGGTGAATTGGTCCCTGCCTTCTTATTTAGTGTAACTTATGCTCTGAGCGGTCAATAAAATCGATCAAAGCAACTGCAGGGGAAAGTGATTTGCTTTGTAGGCCGGGTAGTAAAATCTTCATCACTTCACGTCTGCCTCACATACCATACGAGTTAGAACAGGAATCTCTGTTAGTCTTTTGCTACTTTTTACATTCACTTTCATATTCGTCTTCTTCAAGGAAATAAGGAGGGAGGATCCCCAAGTCTCGTTTCCTTCAAGCGCGTTCTCTTCTCAAAATTTCAGCTTTTTCTAGAGGAAGCAAGAGAAGACAAGGAAAAGAAGGCGAAAATTCAATCTCGTTTGCACGAGGGTGATCAACAATGGCTTCATCACCTGCTTCTCTCGATGTCACCCTGGATAGCGACGAACCCGTCTCCGACTCCGACTTTGGCCTTGTCCACCTTCCCCTCGAGGTGATCCGAACCATCGTCGGGTTCATTTCGATTGAAGCCATCTTCAAAACCGGGACAGATTTGGGTGAATCAATAATCGCCCGAAATACCATCTGCGATCTCTCCCTTACTTGCAGACTTCTGCGCACGTTGGGTCAAGAACATCTATTTTCTCGCGTTCGCGCGGATAACAGCAAGAGACTAGCTCTCCTGATACGTTCCGTCATTGAGAGACCGGATCTCAGTCAATATATACGACACCTCTACGTCGGTTGCTATCCGAGCGAAATTTGCGCATGCATCGCCGGCCTCGAAGCTCTTGATTTGGGCAATTTAAACCTTAACCATCTCTCAAATGATCAGCGGACATTATTGGCAAGATGCACAGTGTCCAATTGCAGGAGAACCTTCCAACACCTTGTGGCCTTCTTGCTCATCTGTACGACCCACCTGGAGAGGCTACTGATATCCGTTAAAAGAACTTGGGCTAGAAGCAATCGAAATGAAGGAATTGAAGCTTTTATCTCGGTTGTTCTTACTGACGCTTCACATGAGGCTGTACTCCCATCATTGCACCACCTTGAGATTAAGAGCGAGTTCAACCAGCACCACAACTTTGCCATCATCCCGGCTTGCCCGTTCTTTGTACCCAGCTTGCTGACGCTACCAGCGCTTAAGATACTGAGCATCCCGTGCGACGACGGTAAATGGAGGCTCTTCGACTGCATTCGACCTTCACAACCCTTCGCATTCGAGGATCTCTGCCTCTATGGTAGCTCAACCAACGGGTCCAATCTTAGTCGACTGTTGCGACGCTGCCCCAGCCTGAGAACTCTCACCGTCGCAATAGAGTTCGACGTCTCGCACGAAGAGACCTACCTTCTCTCGGCTCAGCACGTTCGGATCAGCGACGTCCTCCCTGATTTTTGTCCGAGTCTCCATACACTCAATCTTCAATTCAGAGGCTTCCGCGGCTTCTTTGTCGAAGGGGAATCCCGTCTCAGGCGCTTAGTTGACATGAAGGAACTCAGCGTACTGTACACCGACCTACCCGCGCTGTTTGAGAACACCGACGATATGCGAAACGCGTACTTGGAGGAGCGGTTCCCCCCCAACCTCACTGAGCTGGAGCTGTACGACATGTGGTACGACGATGACAGGTTCCAGGTCAGGCATACATGCCATGGAGAATGTGCGATCTACATCAGGACACACGGCAAAGTCGACGCCAGTGTCGAAGCCCTGACATCAATGCTCCTTCATCTGGCATCGATATCTTCCCGCCTGATGCCCAAACTTCGATCTGTACGCGTCAAGTCTCCAAGTTACGACCATGACTCTGGAAAAACCTCCAGTTCACTTTCTACGACCTTCGCCGATGTTGGAATCGTTTTTCAGATCATCCCATCTCATGGGCTGGATTATTGCCCTCTTCACCTTGCCGGTGCTTCTGAGGACCAAGTCTTCGCACTGGCATACGAGGACATGCCGGAAGAAGCAAGATGACGCTGTGGACTGTGGCGGCAACAAATTTGGAGGCCAGGGAAGATATTCAAAAGGACAGAAACTCCGTCTCGGTTGTCCCCACGTAATGGCTCGAAAATCCTACATCAGAGACAGCTGTGGCTCTAGGTTGTAGTTGCCACGACTTGATTAGGGAGACTGAAGTTTGAGAGTATTGAATTTCTGATTTGAGACATTACAGGTTGCTCCCCTATTCTTGCTGTGTTGCTAGCTCAACTTATTCTATTAGCATCTTAAAGGGAGAAACCCGGCCAAACGGCCCTCGGCTGTCGCGGAGATAGAATTTCGATAACGAAACACCCCATTGGTGGTATTAAAACTTTAAATACGTAGTTCGGATTGTGAACTATAAAAGTTTAGCTCTGGAACAAAGCTTCCTGACTCAAAAACACGGCCGAGGAAATAATAAACCTCTCACATATCGAAGGTGGATGGTTATGTTGCATAAACAGGGCGGCAGTTTGTTTCAACAGACTAGGACGTTTTTGCCGGTGTCTGCCAGAGTTATCCGATGACAACAGGTCTTTCCTACTTGCTTTCCAGGCTGCTCTATTGAACTATCCTTCAAAACTATCATCCGCTTTACTGTGGACTGTAGGTCAGAACCGCGAAATACATGCTCATCATGCTTTGACCCGTCGGTTTCAGGCGGTACAGTGAGAGAGTTACAACACATACCGAGACTAATCCAAACGTAGATAGCCCATCGAAGGACACACGTGCTCCACTTAGCCACGGCTTACGCACACCTCGCTAATTAACTTGAAGTTTTGCAGCTATCTATGTTATATGTATTCCCTTTCCTTTTCAATTTTCGATTGCTCCCTCGCAGCATATTTTGTGGCAGCTTTTGTGACATTCGCAAAAGTGGCGTACGGCTCTAACTCTTCTCCGATCCTGGAAGTAATTATGAAAGTCATTTCAACTCTTTTGACCCTCGCTTGCGCCGGCGCTGCGCTGGTCGTACGTCGTGAAAATCTTTCTTATTGCGCGGCATTTAGGCGAGCGTGTGGCTAATTCCAATACACTTTGCAGGACACAGCGGAGAACGTTCAGTCGAGTAATCATGTTGCTCGGGCCGGAGGTGAATGGCGTTTGCAGCCAAGGGCAGCAAGAATCAGTACACGGGGTAACCGTGATGGAGTTCTTGCTCCTCATTCACCAGCCAAGAGACTATCAAAACGTATGTCGTTCGGGACGATCCATCCTAATGCTGGCCTGCACATCTAAGCTGGTACCCGACACGCCCCTGTGGGTGCTGGATAAGCGCAACGTTTAGCTGGTGGATGCCACGGTGCATCGAACAAAGCGTATAGCCAAACCAATCTAGTTCTCAAGCAATCTACAATGTGAAAACTTGACTGAGACAGACATGAGGTGTCAACGAGTCTGTTTTGAATAATACGCAAGGTAACCGAAGGCTTACTTGAATTTGCCATGTTTCTTGTGAAGTATCCAAGTAAGGTAGCAAACACCTGTTACAATTTTGGACAATGCTGTTTCTGATGTGAAAATTCTTTGAGACCGCGGTCAACACGGGCAGTTAGGACACTTGGTCTCATCTAATTCTTCTCGAGCTGCTGTCGTAGTGAAGAAATGGCGGCGCTGATGTTCAGGGAGGAAAAGATATTAGCCTGTACGACTTCAAGCTGTCAGAGTAATGAAGGTGATGCAGAAACTGTTTCATTGAAGGGGAGGCGGATAGCAAATGTCACTTCCTTCTGGCGCTGAATAAAGTTGAGAGTAATTTCAAATACGCAATGTTATTTACTTAAACCTATCGAGCGTTTTTATGATTTCCCGAATTCACTGTTTTTTTTTCTTCTATTTTTATGGGCGTTCTATTATTATTTTATCATCAACATCTCTGCAATCTGTTTTACCAGCATACAGCAGCACTATTGGGCTATGGTGCCAAGGTGAAGAAGTCACGAGTCGTTCAGTACACCGAGCTCGGTAAGTGTTGTAGCGCTACGTAAGCGGAATGGCCGTTGCCCAGACAACAGCACACACTCACCCCTGATTGATCTGTTATCGGTGGTTATCAATAATCAACACCCGACCACAACACCTGAGTCGATTTTAGTCGCTGCTTCTTTTCAATTTGGACATCGCCAAACCCGACGCACACTCCAGTACAAGCTTACCGGGAGACGTGACGGCGAATCGCCCTGACATTACTAACCATGGCAGCCTCCGACGACCTTATTAACTTCGACGTTATCGAAGCGCAAAAAGAAAACATCCAGGCGCTGCCCAGCGGCCGCTCTGCCAAAAAGCTAGCCGAGCTCTTTTCGCCTTCTCCTCTGCACAAGTTGGACACCCCAACGCCATCAGACACCAAGAACGTCAACGACTGTATCAGAGCCGAGTACGAGGAGGAAATCCGGAACATTTCCGAGTCGGATGACCCCCTCGATGTCTTCGACCGCTACGTGCGCTGGACGCTCGACGCATACCCATCGGCGCAAGCCACACCGCAGTCCCAGCTACACACTCTGCTAGAGCGTGCGACCAAGACCTTCATAGGTTCATCACAATACAAGAACGATCCCAGATACCTCAAGATTTGGATGCTGTATATCCAATTCTTCTCTGACTCGCCACGCGAGACATTCCTCTTCCTATCTCGCCACAACATCGGAGAGACACTAGCTCTTTTCTACGAAGAATACGCAGCCTGGCTCGAGGGCGCAGGCAGGTGGAACCAAGCGGAAGAGGTCTACAAGCTTGGCATTGACCGCGAGGCGAGACCTGTCCAGCGCTTGGTTCGCAAGTTCAAGGAGTTCCAGCAGAGGCTCACTCAACAGCCAGACGCAGCCGAAGCACCATCATCACCAGCGCTTCCCACCGTTCGTCCTGCCCTGGCTGCAAAGATTGACCCATTTGCCGCTGCCCGCGCTGCCGCTATTGCAGACCCCCAGGCACCTCGCCCCAGTCAAGGTGTTGGCGGCGCTGCGCCCAAGCCTGGCAAGGCCAAAATGGCCATCTTCGCAGATGCCGACACGGCGCCCCCTGCATTGTCATCGCATGGGTCTGGCTCGAGGGGATGGGACACAATCGGATCGTTGGGTGACAGGAAGAAGGAGAACGTCATGGAGCCCAAGCCGTGGGCGGGAGAGACGTTGAAAGCGGGCGGAAAGAAGAGCACTGCTCCCAAGATGGCTATTTTCAGGGATACGGTAAGCATCACTTTCGCTTAAATTCCCATTGCCCAGATGTTGATGATTACAGGACTAATGTATGGCTTTATGGCGTTCTTGTATTTCAGTCTCAGTTGCAATCAAAATCGCGACAGCAATCACGATCATCACGGGCACAAATGTCCAAGTCTCACATCACTCTCGTGCCATCAAAAAATCAAATAGTTGTGAACCCCGTTAGCGGGAAGAGGGAGCGTATCTTTGTCAGCCTCGAGGCTGTGTACCCGACACCCGAGGAACCTGGCTCGGAGCTTGGTTTCGAAGAAGTTTGGGCCATGAACCGAGGCTGGCTGGATGTCTCTTGGGATGATGAGCCGCTAATGGAGGAGGCCGCTGCTGATGTGATGGGTGCGGAACCGTCCACTTTTGATGATCTCAGCCACATGGTGCAGGAGAAGCTGGTCGTTCGCACAGAAACCGTCATGATGGACGAGAACGGCGCGATTGTTAACAAAAAAGAGGGGAAAAGTAAGAAGAAGAAGGTGATGGAGGTCAACGAGACGCAAATCAGTAAGTCGATTACATTTCTGCACGCCTTCTCGTTACTAACACCGTTCTAGTCAAGGCAAACCTGGACTCTCCGTCCAGGCCAAAGCTGAAAAAGAGAAATACGGCTGAGCCGACAATGACGATTCACACCCGGGCTGCCACTGACGATATCTACGAGATTTTCAACCAGCCCATCCAGTCTAACCCCCAAGAAGAAGAAGAAGAGGAGGAGGAGGAGGAAGATGAGGAGGAGAGCGATGACGACGATGACTATGAGACGGATGGAGACTATACGAGTGGAGCAGAGAGCACCATGACTACACGTCAGGTAGACATGGGTGACGACGCGGACGAAGCGGACGAAGAAACTTCGGATGTGAAGAGCATCAGCGAATGGTCTGATTTCTCTACCCGCAAGCATGTTCCGGTTCTCAACGAAGATGCGACGCAACCTGAGATCGACGACACTCAAGCTTCTGATTTGATGGATCCAAACCACGTAGGAGCGACTGACCATCTGTCCGATGAGCAGACAGGAGCCCAAGAAGACCGAGGGTCTGGGGATGAAGCGTATGAAGAGGAGGAGGATGACGAAGACTATCCCCCCCGGACCAAGACTATGTTCGTTCCGATACCGCCTGAGGATTATGAGCCCAGAACACGGCCGTTTAGGGACCCGGTCGAGATGGCTAATAACCGACTCCCCTTCATGACTCCTATCACGGAGAGAACCGAATCTTCCCTTGCGTTTACGGAACGGAGGGCGAAGTACGAGACCCCGTGCCGGGATGATGTTGAGTCGACCATCGACGAGGAGGAGCCCTACATGGAGGAGCCCGGCAGCAGTCCGTTGAGGGAGGTCCTGAGCGAGGTCCGACCTGTGAAGATTGCCCAGCCGCTCCTCGGCAAGGCGAAGTCGGCCTCAACGAAGCCAGCACCTCCTAAAGGACCCATCATCAAGGAGTTGCAGTGCAACCCAGTCGATGAGGCAGTGAGGAATGAGATTCTGGCCAACATGCAGCCTTCGTTGGATTCGTACCCCGGATTCTACGATCACAGCGATGAGAAGTACGAGAAGGGCAATGAAATCCGCAAATTCGCCAAAGCCATGACGAAGGCAGCCAAGGGTGGCTCCGAAAGGACCAGCAACGCGTGTGCTGTGGTCAACATCGAGTTCCCCGATGTTGCTACTCAATACACCATCAGGAAAGAGCTTGGTGCAGGTGCTTTTGCTCCTGTCTATCTCGTGGAAAACCCTTCGGCCGACCAAGAAGACGAGGATGAGAATGGTGTCGTCGCCATGGGCAAAGGCGCGTTTGCTGTCAGCCACCGTAGCCCGTTGGAAGCGCTCAAGATGGAGCTTCCCCCAACACCGTGGGAATTCCACATGATGCGTCTTGCCCACACGCGCTTGGGTCCCCAACACCGCGCCGCTGCCTCCATCTCATACGCTCACGAATTCCACCTGTACCAGGACGAGGGCTTCCTCTTCCTCCCCTACCACCCTCACGGAAGTCTTCTCGACGTCGTCAACTTCTTCCGCGCCGAGCCCTCTGCTGTTATGGACGAGCAGCTGGCCATGTTCTTCACCATTGAGCTCTTCCGTACTGTCGAGTCTCTGCATGCTCGCAGCGTTCTTCACGGCGACCTCAAGGTGGACAACTGTCTCCTCCGCCTGGATAGCGGATCCAACGACCCGCCTCTGTCGACGCAATACAGCGCCGATGGCTCCGGTGGCTGGGATGCGAGGGGCGTGACCCTCATCGACTTTGGCCGCGGCATCGACATGCGCAACTTCGAGCCTGACGTTGGGTTCATCGCAGACTGGAAGACCAGCGCGCAAGACTGCGCCGAGATGCGCGAGGGCCGCCCATGGACCTGGCAGATTGACTACCACGGTCTTGCGGGTATCGTGTACTGCTTGCTCTTTGGCAAGTACATCGAGACGGTCCGCTGCGACCAGGGTGGCATCGGCTCCGGACGTAAATACCGCGTCCGCGAGAGCCTAAAGCGCTACTGGCAGACGGAAATCTGGGGCGAGTGTTTCGACCTGCTGCTCAACCCTGGCTCGTACGTTGCCGCGGAGGACGGCACCCGGATGCCGATGCTCAAGAGCATGCGCAGCGTCAGAGAGAAGATGGAAATCTGGTTGGAGAGCAACTGCGAGAGGGGTGTTGGGTTAAAGAGCCTCATGGGCAAGGTTGAAGCCTTTGCCAAGAGCAGGAGGTGAAACGGGGACGTATACCTCGATGTTATGACTTGATGAAGGGGATGGGCGTTCTTGGCTCCGCGGGGAGGGACCGATGTATTTCTTAAAAAAACCTATACCACTAGTGCGTTTGTTATGTGCTTGCGTGAATAACAACCTTTCCCATTTACACCTTGCCTCGGGACATTTTAAAGATTCACCTTGTTGGGCGACAACGCTCACCACAAGAGGCTGCCATCTGACGCAGAGTACAGCATCCTTCTGTGGCGTTTCAAGCCTCATTTGGCTGAGCCTGTTGGGCGTCTCTCGAAGTCGGTGCGTATGCCACTCGACCTCCTCGTCCTACGAGCAAATATTTCTTACCGACTCCCAGGACGTTGGCGTCGGGAAGGCGTCTCACCTATGATCTGCGAAGGCCCGGCCTCACGGCGGCTGCTCGAGCACTGACGAGCGGAAGGCATGATTAGGGGTCTCGGAGGTTTTGTTTTGGGAAATTTGGGAATCCCTCCTGCTTCGCGTTGTTGTCCGCTTGTAGTGGCTCGTCGACCTCTCTGCTTCCGCGGGCGTCGGGGCCCACGCCGTTTAACTGATGAAGAGCGAGAGAAGGCCCGGTAGACCGACGTCCCGGCCTCCTTCCGTCGTTCCTGGAATACTACACATAATGAAAAACTCAAAGGGGCCCGAGGTGGGCAGACATGTCGGCTCCAGTGCTGCTTGTTCGAAGGGCGAGGTTCACCAAAACGGGCCCCGCGCCGGCATCGGCGTGTTGCAGTGTTTCCTATTCATACGCGAGTCGATTGAAGTGATGTCTTCACTGGATTTGTTTTGTAGAGTCTGGAGCGACGGCGGACGGAGGTGTTCTCATATTTCTTATCCTCCTGTTCATCCCGAACAGAACCTGCCGCATGGCGAGTTGTGTGCGTGTATCTACAAGACAGTTCCGCAGATGAGTTGGGCGCCGAGCTTCCGACACGAGGTAACTATCTGTGGTGACGGCCTCCAAGCTTGTCAGGCCCCTTTTGTCCCCCCAAAGACCATCTTCACCGTGAATACATTATACGCGTGACAATTGCAGCAATGGCGCGTCGGGGAAGATCTCGCATACCGGCCAGGCTCGTCTTCGCCAGGGGTCAGCAGAGCACCAGGGGGTGGAATCTTGCCATACTCGGGCGGAGTTCCGCATCCGCCATGTGAAAGCTCTGATAACGGCTGGACGACTACTCACTCGAGTATGTGTTATTGCTTGGTTCTCCCCAGCCTGTGAATGTTAATCCACCCGAATTCATACCCTTCTCTCTCCCTCAGTCGCCGTATCTGACGCAGCAGATACCCGTTTTCGAATCGGGAAACCTCACAAGATGATGCCTTTTTTGTTTGAAAATCGGTCGTGACCATTGTGCTGTGCTGTTTTGTGCTGTTCGTCTCACATCTTCCGCGCATTACCACGGCGTCCCTCCGTCCCTAGGCTGGCCTGCACCCTCCTGCTCTCCTATCCGGACGAGGCCCGTTTACTTCCTCTTGCGCTCCATGGCATCCATCTTCTCCTCCAACACCTGGACGTAGTTGCTGACACGCTGGACGGCGGCCTGGAGTGCCTATGGCCCGGGATCCGGTTAGCTTTCATGGACCTCAGATAATACCTGTGGGTGAAAATAGCAGGGGCGTAGGAGACACTAGTAAGGGAACAAGGTAAGGAAAACAAGAATCAGCCGCGCTGGAAGGGCAGTCTACTAGAAGGTGTGAAAATGCTTTGCGGCGATGCAAGAGATGTAGCCGGCGTCCCCGCCTGCTCTCAGAAGAAACATAGGAGAACGCGGCCGTATAGGCAGATGTGACCGAGAGCAGGGGGTTCACGGGAAGAGACATATCAAATGCAATAACGCACGTAGATATCCTCCGTAAGGAGCTCGTTCGAGGTCTTGTATTCTTGGAGGAGGTAGGAGTAGACGCCGGCACCGGCGAGGGAGCTGCCGAGGAAGAAGCCGAAGAGACTATTATCCAGTTAGTTTGCCAACGTGGTTCTCCGGCAGAATCGAGCTCGAGCCAGCAGCCGTCCTCGCTTCCCGGAGGACGGTACGAGATCAATTGAGTCCCGAACTCGAGGCCGGAACAGTTGCCAGGAAGGGGAGAGCTTGGAGACGTACCCTCCGCGGAAAGCACCGACCGGTTTCCGGGCCGGGAGAGGAGCGGCAACAGCGTCGCGCAGGGGCGAGGAGGTCTGGAAGGAGCGGGCGGCGCGGAGAGGGAGGCCTGCTGCGCGGGGGATCGTGCGGGTGACGATGCGGGAAGCCATCTTGTGTATCGCACGAAGGGTGACCGTTCAAGAAGCCAGAGACAGAGAGTTAATGTCGAAGAATTGAACGCGACCGAGGGGAGTTGGCCGCTTTCGTACGGGATTGTTGTCAAGAGAAGAGGTCGGCCTTTCTCGTGGTTGTGGTTGTGGTTGTGGTGATGGGGTTAGGGATTGATTTGACCAAGTTCAATGAGGTCGGTGCTCGGGCAAGGTAATTTGGGGGAGAGCTCGCCCAGTGGAGGTGTCGGTTACGTCGTTTCTGCGGCGTCGCCGCGGCCTGCAGCACCTCAGGTACCGCCTCTCCGCCAGCGCCGGCGCGACGAAAAGGGCGGGATTAGCCGGGACGCCATTGGTCGGTTCTCATTGGTTAGAAATCACAGTTAAACGGACCGGCTTGGGGGCCTTGCTGGGGATCTGGGGTCACCGAAGGGGGTTCGTGAATGAGGCTCCCAAGAATTACCGACACTTGTCAGCGTCGATAGAGCAGGGAAGCACCGAAATGGCATGAGAATTGATGGCGGGCCCTCTCGTGGGCAAGTTCCTCGGTTTTGATCAACAGAGTCCAACATAGATTGAAATTTTTTTTGAAAAAACGCCAACGCCTGACTTACATGGGCTTCGAGAGGTCTACACCCAGTGCATGTCTGTAACCAACTGAATCTCATTGGTCGAAAATCGCCCATTCAACGTCGCCGTCTCTGATTCGCTATAAGAAAAAAA
>JAIMZG010001538.1:0-23190 GCA_020466075.1 Colletotrichum coccodes
ATGTCCGACAGGCGCGATTTTTTCTCCCCCCCTCCTCGGATGAAATGTTGCCAAAGCTGGCGGGCACAGCTCACACAGCGAGGGTTCCGTCGACTCGTAACGACGGAGACAGTCAATTGACGTTGATGCGTTAACGTCAGCAGCGCTGATATAACCCATTAGCCAACGCCTGCCTCTATTATGCCCGAGAAAGGCAGGCTCAGGAACGAATCCTCCGCGCGCTGCAACGCTCAGAGTTTTCGGGCTGAGCCTTTCGCCAGGGGCCGGACGGGAGATCATTGGGGGGACGCACGGCGCGCGATGACACCCTATCCCAGTTGCCCATTCCCAGTTGTGAAAGATGTACTGGGGTTGTGAAGTTTGGATGCGACTCTTCTCCGCTGAGCGCTTGCCAGCCGGACGGAAGACGGAAGTGTCACGGTCAGAAACCACGGCACAGCTTGCAGCGTCGCAGCCGTCGAGAGGCCCCAGAGGATGAACCTGGCTGTGATTACAACTGCACCGCATCGTATCGCATATTCCAAAAACGGTGGTCATCTCGTGAACTTGGTGGTTTTCTGGGCGAACTCGGCGGCCGGGAAAGACGCAAGGGCGCCCCTGATAGGGGACAGAGTTCGCGTCAGCCGTTTAACGTTGACACTCGCACTAGAGACGGCGGGATGATGGCTTGCGTCCATCTCAACCAGCCAGCCCCTGAAACTCGTGGAGGTGTGCTGGTCTTCCTTCGCGTCGAGCCGTGAACCAGAGCCCACAAGCTCCGTTTTAGTTCAAATTCTGAATTTTAGACCATTGAAGCATCCGCAGGGACCAACTCCGCCAACGAGCCCTCCCTGTCTGGGAGCGACGGGTTCGTGAGCTGCGAGACGCTGAATGGTCCGGACCGCGCTCACTCCACCGGGAAGAGTGTGTGGACTTTCACTATGAATCCCTGGTCCCACTGATCGAGGAGATTAACGCGCAGTCGGGATAGGGCAAGTTCCCACGCCCCCGTCTTTGGTCTTTCCCCCGAAATCAACCGCGTGGTTCCGACCCAGTGCCCGCGGCAATTGGCCAGACCAGATCTCGATAGAGTCCGGGCTATCAGGAAGGGCAGATGCAGAAATCAAGGCAGAGGAGATTTGACATGTTTCATCCCCCGCGAGTCTGCGCCTCTAGCAGACACATGTGGCGAATGCCGGGTTGGCTCAAGTGCATGGTTGGCAGCGTGGTATGCAGGGGTAGGTGACAGGACGGCGATGGGTTTTCACTCATACGATGCGACCCCACGACGTAATGGGACCTGGGAACTTGGTACAATCGACGGTCTGGCCTGGCCACCGCCCAACTTTGGGATGAGCAACTACAGATCACAGTAGACGTGCCTCGTTCAGGAAAGGAGGCTGCCGGCCGGTGTGATCAACACAATAACCCGCGCGACCAAGTTATGTCCGGCTTGTTTGGCTCACTACGGCATGGCCCTCGCTGCACCACCGACTCGTCTCGTCTCATTTCGGGAAAGGTAGGACCATGAGTCAGGCGATAGAGTTGCCGCTTGGCAACTTTCTTTTGGAGTCTGCGCCAATGTGTCGTCATTCGGATGACAATTTGACGATTGGGGATCATGGGGGTGGTTCCATGTCCATGTTACCTCTCGTCGTCGATAGCGCGCATTCTGTGCGAGGATGCCCCATCCGTGCTCTGGCATGGGCACTGGCGGCTCATTGTCAATGACTCTTTGTGATGGCCACGAGCCGCGTTCGCATGCAGTGAGAAACTGTTTTCTGTCGGTAGTCGACAGTCTAATGGTTCCTGGATTTCCAGCGTGTCGTGGCAGTTTCGTCAATTCTGGAATGCTTGCTTGCTCTGGCCATTCAACATGGGGAAAAAACAAGACAGCGCCCGCCCGCGTATTTAGTAGAAACACATTTGAACATCGACCAAGCTTGTTCTTGGCATTACTCTGACATCCACAAGCGAGGCACCATTATCCACATGTTTGCGCACCGTGACCCGGAAAACATACCGTGGTGAACGGGGTCCCAGCTGGGAGGTGTCGTCAGTAAAGGTTACTGAGAATAGTGCAGTGGCAATATGCTTGGTGTAACTGCCAGAGTGGTTCCCCATTCGCTGGTCACCCGTCCCTCTTCAGAACCAGCGGAAAGAGAGAACTGCAGAGGCTCGAGTCTCCATCTGTATTCCCAAGCGAACTGGCTTTGCGCTGGACCAGCCGTATCCTTTTGCCAGCTGGATTTCCTTGTTTCCGAAGACCCTGAAGCTCGTACCTCTTGGGTTTCTTAAAATACGCTACGTTTTCTTCGTCGTACGGATGCACTGGGGCTTGGTTCTGAGGACCATGAAGCTTACCAACTGGCAACCCTAATATGCCCAGGTGAGGGGTTCAGCGCTGGGTCTGTTTGGTTATCAACCGCGAAGCAGAACGTCTGTGTCGATTCGTTTCAAGTCAGCTTACAAGCTACCGAGTTTGCGACGACATCCGCGGTCTTGTTCTTTTCGACGGCCTCGTATCGTCTTGAGATAGTCATTGGTGGTAAGCGGTGTAGCGTAACTTTCAACTAATGTGTCATTGGAGCTATCCACCGCTCACCCATAAGCATCACTTGTCAGGGTACTCGAAGCAAGGCATACCGATGCTATGTTGATAAACATAGTTTCATGACAGGCATATGGGATTATCGAGTTGAGCCCTATCAGTGTTGGACGGTATAATTCAACATAAGAGACGTGGTCTAGTCTGCGGGGGGGGAGAAAGGAAAAAAGAGAAAAAAGTAGACCGAGCTTCTTGGTATATCTCTTGGGCACGATTGTCTCCAAAAAGCTCACTGCTTCCCAGCTATGTCACTAGTAACGAGCCTATTCGAATCGTCGTAGACTTCTAACATCATTCTTTTCTGTCTGGAATTTGGCCTAATACCCTGTCAGTATTTAGTTGTGCCCCACCGAGCTGATCCAGTGAAGTCGATGGGTGGTATGTCTTGCGGATCGCGCGGGATCCGGGCTTTCTGGACGTTGTCAACGTGCATCGCCCCTTTCTAGTGATGCCCCAAGGCTCCCCTGCTGCCGACCACCTAAGACGGAAAATGATTGAAGGCGCGAGATTCAAGACTTTGAGAAATCGGCTTCTTGTCGTTGCAGGGCCGAGCCAACTTTCCCCTGACAGTGAAGCAAGACCAATGTCGATGACCAGGACATCAGTCTGAGGCATTACCATTTCGTAGCAACATTCCGTCAGGGTCAATGTCGCTGAGAAACCCGAGAAACTCCCTCTTAGGATTCGGCATCATCCGCGGCCATGGTTGAAAAAAATCTCTTGTAGTGATATGTTCAAGGTCTGCTTCCAACGCGAAATGATGAGTGTATGTTTTTGGCTGTGATGCATGCACTGGCCAATCTGTCCCAGTTCTCTGCTCCCTAGTTTCTGGTGCTGGGGGTTTGGCAGTGCTGGAAGCCCCTAGTGGTTAGGATGCCGCGGCCACCGAAGCAGCTGAACTACCTCAGGTTACAGTGCTGCTAAACACACGCATATACATACCCTCGGAATCTACCAGTGCGCAAGCTTTTTCACCAACTTCGTCATTGTAGCAACGACTCAACTAGGGGACATGCCTCTTAGCTCCGGCTCGGGAATATCGCTGGTATGCACTCAAAGCCTTTAGATTGGCGTTGTGGATTGAACTAAGCTGCCGACAGGCGCAGCGATCACGACTCTGAGCGTTGACGTTCTGATTCATCCCATCGATACGTTGATCACCCGGACCCAGTCACTCGGGTACAAGACGCATTACAAAAATGCCAATGGATCCTTCAACCGGTCCCTTTTCCAGGGCTTATATCAGGGGTTCGGTCCGACGCTGGTTGTCGGCATGCCGTCAGCCGCTGCCTTCTTCACTATCTATGAGGGCTTGAAGACCGCCTCCCAGAACGCCAAAGCAGCAGGGTACCTAGCCAACGTGCCGCTCCCAATACTTCATGGGGCCAGCAGTGCTGCTGCCGACCTTGTGGTCTGCGCCATCATCAACCCTGCCGAGGTTCTGAAGCAGAACGCGCAGGTTTACAACCAAGGGAAGGGGCCGCAAAAACACCGGTCGCCCACCATGAAGATGCTAAAATTGTTTATGAAACGGCCCGCGAGGCTGTGGACTGGATATACCGCGCTGGCGGCAAGTTCAATACCTGGCACCTGTGTAACATTTTGTCTTTACGAAGCGTTGACGCCAAGGTTGCTCGAGGAGTTGAACAAGAAGAATGGGCAGAGGAAGGACAGCTTGTCGTTACAGATTCAAGCCCACGCTCTCGGCGCTGCTTTCGCCGGTGCCTTTTCTTCTTTGCTTTTCGTCCCTGTTGACGTGGTAAAGACAAGAATGCGACTTGCCGCTGGCGGCCAAACACCAAGCCCTTGCGTCACTGTGGCCGGAACCATCGACAACAGGACAGGGATTGGTGGAAATGTCCGGCCTAGGGTGGTACTAGGCCCATTCAGCGTAGCAAGAGATGTATTTCGCACGGAAGGTGTGCGTGGCTTGTATAGAGGGGGCAGCCTGACTTGCGTGGCGGCTAGTATTGGAAGTGGGCTTGGTCTTGGCTGCTATGAGGGCTTGAAGCAGCATTTCAAGGGGTCTACGAGCGCACGAGAGGAGGCATTACTGTAACACACCCACCCGCCGAGATGAAGGAAACGGGCTTGGACACAATCATCATTCAGCTCGGAGCAAGGAAAATGAGACTGACCTCCCGGGCTGAGCAATGTACAACAAGTCTCAAAAATCTCCACTCATAAATCCTAGGTTTCTGGCTGCCGACTCTGCGAATGGGTGTTTTTGGTAACTACAGGAGGAACGCATAGAATATCAGACTTATCCAGATACCAGGGTTTTAGACTAATTTCTACTCACAAGCTTTATCAACTCCAACTTTGCAATACGCAGCATGCAGAAAGTTTTGGGACGCAGTCTATGTCTCGCAATGAGAGAAGGGAAAAAACAAGTAAGGCACGTGCGTCCATCAGAAGCCAAATGAGACGCTTGCTAGGATATGTCCCATAAAGGAAGCCTTTACACGGATTCTCAGTCGTTCTTTGTCTAAGTAAGGAGAGACCTTGGTCTCCCTTTGTGGGGGGGGGGTGCAAATGCTCGCCGCTGCGGGATATAGTCCGTCGAACGAGCTCGTTCTCTTCACAAGGGAAGAGCTCGTCCACACACGTATCCAGCCACTTCGCAACTGGAGTATGATGATAAGCCCCTCGGATGACGGCCGAGATCTCGTTGGGAATGGTCACCGGCCGCCGCAGCCGCGAACAGCGGTCAATATTATTACCTTTCCAAGCGGCCACGAGAATTAGAATGTCTTTGTTGATGGGGAGCAGGTCCGGGGGCAGTGGATTGTACAAGAGCTTGACAAACCGGTCTCCCAAAGCCGAGGAGTCATGTTTCGGTCAAGTAGATGGACCGATGCGCACATCTTCTTGAACGTCGAACTAGTGTTCAAGACAGGCATATAGCTGAAGTTCGTCTTTGGTCTCAAGATTTGCTTTTCCCTCGGGCTGGCCGTGTTGAAGCGAGGACCGGGCGGCGGTGTCACCAGTGAGGTAGGCTACACCCTTCGGTGTTTCCAGGTTGCCAGACCGCGTGTAATCGTTCATAGCGGTGTATCTCACAGCTTTGCTAGTGACAGATTCGAATATGTTAGCGTGGCCATTGCCTCGAGCGTCTTCCGCAATTGGTACGTCCGGTAACAAGTCGAGTTCGTGATAAAGTGTGCTGTAGCCCGCAACTGCACAAGCGCGGCCAACGTGATAGGGCATGTCGGGATAGCGTCGCGCCAATTTTCGATATGTCTCCTCGGTAGCAACGTTGGGATACCATATATAGCAAGGTTTCACTATGTAAGAAGGCATTTGTGGTATTGTATCGCTCATGATGAGACGGGCGATATAGGCTCTCATGTACCAGTCGTTTCCATTCTCGGAGCAAAGCTTATAAACCTCTCGTGATTCGGCGAAGTTTTCGTGGTGTCGGATTCCTCGGATAAGGGAATGTTATTCCCCATTTCGGATCATCTGCGGCAGCGCCTCGCCATTGAAAAGCCGCAATATTTTGCCCGTCTTTCGTCCCTCATCCGCGTCTCTCCCGCGGCTGCGTTATAGCAAGACTCTGTTCCTCTTGTAGACGAAGTTGAAATCTGCAAACTGTTCAAGAACTGTTGCTGAATACTCCAGCGCGGACGAATATGTCAGTGTTGGTAGGGAAGGGAGTGGTAAAACGACGAGACAATTGCTTGCGAGGTGGCTGCCAGCCGTGTGGAGGAGCTCAAGGTTGAGTGGTATGCACCTCCCACCGAACTGAACCTAAGCTATTTTCCACCGTATTTCAGCTGTATTTCACTGAGCCTCTGTGCGACCTTGTTTCTCTTCAGCACCTTGCGCCTCGCTTCTGTTTGGCCTCGCTTGATTTCGCCTCGTCCTCCAACTCGCCTTCGATACGCTTCGCACTGCTTCTGTCAACCGTTGATTTTCCTTCCACGACGCATTATTCTGCTTGTCTCCTTTCTATCGACTTCAGCGAATTACCAACGGCACAATCGCAGCTTGCCCTATCTGTCAAATTCTGCAACGGTTGCCAGAATAGCGATACGACCACTAGTTGATTTTACAAGGAAACTTCTGCGATATCTATGCTACGTGATGAGCCTTCGAGGGGAAAAGGATGCTGTGTAAAGGAATTCAAGAGGATGACCTCGTGAATAGTCAACCAGTGGAAACCGGGATTCTCACAGGACTTTACATAGACATGCCAGATACGCACGTGCAATAGAAACAAATGTTGAACTTGGCTTGTTCAGATGCTGTATAAACGCTGCTGGTCTCGAGGACTTCACGGAGACGCTTGGATTCGTCACATGACCCAAAATCAAGCAATCAGAAAACAGGTTGTTCGGCCCGACCACGCGCATTACAAGTTGGTACAAAAAAACAGGAATTTAATTTTCACACAAGCGGGGTTGATCATACTTATGTGCAGGGAATTGGCGTGAATATCACAACCAGTAGAAGGAGAAGGGCGGGCCACACAGAATGTAGAGTTTTCCTTCGTTTACACTGCGCTTAACAAAAAAAGCACCCGTAAGATGGGCTGTACCAATCGCGGTGAGGATTTGAGCCTCACGCGGGGGTCGAACCCGCAACCTTGAGATTAAGAGTCTCACGCTCTACCGATTGAGCTAGCAAGGCGGGTCTTTTTTGATGACTGCCATCTTCAAATTCGTACTTATATCTGTGATCATCGCCGTCTCCACCCGAACATTGACACTCATCGTGCCCTTTCAACGCTACGACTCATTTGATCAAGTCTTCGTATTTATAGAAGTTAGATTATCCGGGAAAATATTTGCCATTATAATGCTGAAGCACGAGTAACACGTCTCTTTCCCGCCATTTGCCCCCACCCTACTTAGTCTGCCTAAGCTTCAGTTTCAATGCGATACTTATTGGCTTGCCTTACATTGATGCATGAATTAGTGGGAACGTTTATGGCCGCGGCTGAATAAAACTTTTAGACTCCGGCCGCCCGAGTTGGGCACAAGAGCTGTTATGAAGTAATTCAGCTAGAGGCATTTGAAGTGATTTACCGCCATCAATGCATCATGAACGTTATTCTGCTTGCGAGAGGCAGGAATGTCTCACGCAATGTGTTGTTTTCGCCCGGAATCCTTGTAAGACCTTGATAGTTATCCACTACGATCAATAACGGCATCGGTTGCGCGTGACCTTGGTGCAGAAGCAGCCGCATGGCTAGACAAAATGCCATGCATGAAGAATGGGAATACATGTTGCCCTCAAAACCTAGAACGCCCCGCTTGTAGTATGCAGAAAAACCATGCCTTTTCAAAACAATCCCCCTATCAGCGGTCATTTTTACCGTAGAGATTGGCTGGAGCCCCGTCGCCCAACTCCGCCCTTGGAGCCTGTTGCTCCATCCCGTCCAACTCACTAACCGGGTGCAAGTCCACTCCCACGCCGGAGTACTGGCTCATTTGTCTCGGGTTGTGACCGCTGAGTGAGCTCACGTTGCTGTCTGTATACGTTGAAAGATGCCGCTCGTCGACTGACATGGGCGAACCCGGGTGCTTGACAGGGAAGTAGGGCGAGTGCGGCGGTGACGTGGAGGGGTACGAGTTGGGAGCGGCGGTTGTTGCGTAGCTGATGTGAGATGCTGCGTATGTCAGCTGAGTTGTCTTTGCAGTCGAGGAACAGATACGAGAACTTACCACGTGCCGGGTCGTATAGTGCCGGGCTCTGCGGCATGAAGCCCATCTCAGAATGGTGATTCGGGTGAGCGCTTTGGGCAGCGGACTCCCATGCCGGTTCCCGTCTCTCATTGCGTTTCCTGGAGTGCCACCCACATCTCCAAATCACCGCTATGATGATTCCAAGAACCACGGCGGCTCCGATGGCGATACCGACGATGGCTCCCGTGGCCAGACCGCCGCCGGAGGAGCCACCGGCAGCTGGCGTCGACGACGATTTCGGAGTGAATATCGTCCTGTTGACGGCATCCGAGCTCAGTGTGGTTCCGATGAGATGGTCGGTCGGACAGAGACCATCGGGCTCTTGACAGGGATTCTTGGCGCAGCATCCGATGAACGGGATGTTATTGGTGCATGTGTAGAAGAATTGACTGGCTGGCCGGGGGTCGTCGCATCCCTGAGGCGGAATGTTTGCGTAGCGGTCCGGGTTGAATGAGGATATCCTCAAGTCCTTGGTCGGGCACCTCCCGCTGCCATCGGCGCACGGGTTCGAAGCGCAGCAGCCCAGAAACTCGGTCGTATTGCCCGCGCAGACGTAGAAATCGCCGCCTCTTGGGCAGCTTAAGCCCAAACTGCTACTGACGGACATCTTGTCGAGTTCGGAGGGTATATATGATTTCGTCCAAAGCGTTGAGTCGTCTGCCGCTTGCATCTGGTTTTCGATGTACTAGATGCACATGGAAAGCGCCCAAAGAAACGGATTTTAAGAGTATGGTATGCGTACTCATGTTAAGTCGAGACACACCGTCCAAGATGTATATAAGCGTGATCGAGGGAGGCCCACAGCTGGCACGTTACCAAGCCTCCATCTGGCCGATCACCGCATCGACCGGGGTCGCCATTTGGCAACTCGGAATTGAACGGGGCTGCACTGGCGATGCGCCTGTCAGCAAACCAATTCTTGTCTGAAATCCGTATAGGCAGACATATAATGTCCCTGTCGGGGCATCGAAGGATGTCCCAAATCTTGCACTTGCGGGCCCACAGCCTCTTTCGGGGGCACCGGCTGAGAAAGTAGGCTCACTTGGCACTTGGAGCCTCCAAGGCGGTGGAGGCGGAGACTCCCACGTTCCCAGCTACGGACTGACCGGCGCAAGTTCGTTGGATCTGACCAACGTCTGCCGAGCTTCTGGGGGACTTTGCAAGAGACTTTTGGGGTTACATTGTGCCATCGGAGGCACGATGGTCAAGACATTGAAATATGTGTACTCGAGGTTCGGAGCGTAGATGAACGCCATCGTGAGATCCTATCACGTCGCATGATTCCACACAGTGATTCGGGGAGAGAGACACTAGGGCAACAAAGTGAAAAGATACTGAGAGGGGCAGTCAATATCGGCGATCATCTCGATGCGCAAAGGGCAGGTTGTTCGTCTGTTAGTCTCGGTCTCATTCATGTCTTGGGCCATTGGGAGGCTTGTGGCTTTGCACTTTGAAGGATCAGCTGCGAAGCTCTTAGCTGCTCAGCTGAAGGATCCGAGTGAGATAAGCCCTGCAAACTCTAGCAGTTGCGGACCCGGCTAAAAATACCAGGGTGTTTAGTCATGGTTGTAAAATGAGAGCCATCCCCAATGGGGATGATTTGCTGACAAGCTGACAGGATCCAAAATTTCCAGTGTGGGCACACGGCTTCGGCTCACCGTTTGACAGCGTAACACTAGAAACCGATGAATGTTGAATGGGTCGATGGAACATGTGAGGATGGGGACTGGGGAAGTATGCATGTGGGTGAAATACGGCCAGGGCTCAGTCCGTATTTCAGACCACTCACTCGGCGTAATACTCGAGGTACCTATTTGGGTTTGGGCAATTCCCTCTCGCGTTGCGGCCTAGAAGCGCCGTCTCGAAGAAGTAGAAGGACGGTACAGCGGAACTGGCGATAGCCGGAAGAACATCGGATGAAGCCTTTGACTCTGTGCCGAACCGGAAGCTTGATGGAGGAGCAATGGTTCCGGGCCAGCTCGGAGGCAAGCGTGTTTGATTGTTCCTGCGCGTTTTGTGTAAAAATCAGGGGGGATAAGAAAAGAATAATCGGATGCCGGTGTATGCATTGCTGATGATTTAACATTGATATAACCCAATCACCCTTACGAGCAAGACGAGTTCGAAAGACATGGCCCAATCATCCTTACGAGGGAGGAGAAAGTTTGAGAGGCGAAAGAATCGTGAAGGTGGACGGATCCAAATTGGTGAATCGCACGCTTGGCAACCAACCCAGACTTTCGCCCATAACCTAACGAGCTTGTACCCGCGGCTGCGTGTGCAGAGGGGAAACCTCCGCGGAACATCGAGAAACCACAGAGAACTAACCGTGTTTGAAAAAAAATCTCGAAATCGTGGGAGGCATCAGTCATGCGACAGGTGTCGGAGTGCCGCCGATGAGGTTGCCGGCATAGGAAGCCTCACATCGAAGTAAGGAGTGGATCCCGGCGTCAGTAAATCTCGTAGGATCTAGCCGGAGGGAACGTAGCCATTAGGTCGAACTTTCGGCCCGAGCCATGATCGGATTGTCGTACAGAGTTCCGTGTTGGTCCGGGGTGGCTTGCTCTGCGCGGGTGTGCTGGTCCGTTCGAGACGAGGCCGGCCGGGAGTGTGCCTGCTCCGGGTCCGCCTTCAGCACCTCGAGCTCGTAGGGCTTTGCTACCGCCGGTCTTGAAGTGTGTCTCGCGACAAACCCGCCTTGCCAAGGCCTTCAATGGGCTCCGTTGCCGTCGAAGGACCGCAATGAATTGCCGCGCCTCGAGAGGAGGACCCCGGGCTTTCGATCTCAAACATCCGGGACCATCTTTTCAGTGGTATGCCTCCAAGTTCGCCAAGTCCGGGGTTCCCATCGCAACACCTCATCATAGGATGATCCCACTTCAACAAAGATATACACGGTCTAGATACCAGACCTGAAAGCGTACGCAACCGCTCTGTCATCGTGACATGTCGGTCAAGCATCGTGGACGGTACGGTACGGATGCTCGTATGGCGAGCGGGTTCCTGCTGAAGCCCGGGCCTAGAATCCTCCCATTCCTTTTCCCTGACACCTTGACGGTGTCCCAAATACAGGCGTAGCACTGACCCCCTCGGACGGAGTTGATACTGGTGGCGGCGCCCATACTCAACAGTTGGCCGGCAACCTTTCATGTTGTGCTCCTGTTCATGGCGATCCGTGCCGGGATGTGGAGGTGAACACCGGGGGAAGACCCCGAACCACTTTGTCTCGAGACTAACGCAGCCGACGCCTGCGGCCCCATAATCCTCTGGGGCACGTCCGGGGGGCTGCATGTCGTCCGAAAAGCGAGAAAGCGCGAGTAAGGTGCGTCAACGCCCGTTCAGCCAAGGGCCACCAGAGGGCTCGCGCCGAACGCGAAGGCGACCGTCTGCTTGCGCTGGAGATGCATTCCAAGGGAACATGAAGCCAATGATATCTTTGTGCATAGGTGGGAGGCCGAGCAGAGGGGCCCATAGCGGTGGGACAAACCACCTTGGCTTGCGTCCGGGGCTCGGTCCGGGCGGTCGGAATAATACCTACCATGGAGGGCGAGCGGCCGTGTTGCCGGGGGAGCGCGTCGGTCGTGAGTGGCGCCAAGGGATCGGGCAAGCAGCGCTAATTCAGGGACAATGGAGGAAGATCGGCCAAAAAAGAATAGGGATGGGCCCTGTGGCGTCCATTCGGCTCTCGCTTTTTGGCGCGGGGAGCGATGTGCATGTTGGGCTAACAGAACTATCTGCTAGAACGGTGCCGTTTCACGGACGTCCGATGCGCGCACGTCCAAGTCCGGCGGCCTCTCCACGGGCATCCGGGCGCGAGGAAACGAACCGCCTCAGGTGAGGCGGTTCCAACCGGCGTGAATAGAACAGGAACGAACTGATGTTCAACATATCGAGATGTCATACTTAAGACCCGGGAATCCAACCTCGTTATCCAATCTCGAAACATTCGACAGAACTCAATCACTCTCTCAACCAATAAGCTCCTCGGTATCTCGACGATCCAGTTCCCTGCCATCACACACCACTTCTTCCCCGACACACCAAGTCAACCTACAAAACCATTCAAAATGCCTGGCCTTACCTCCCAGTCTAAGGGTTCCAAGTACGACGCCATCCCCGGCCCCCTGGGTCTGGGCTCTGCGTCCCTTGAGGGCAAGGTTGCTCTTGTCACCGGTGCCGGTACGTCTTCCCCAACACTCTTCAGCTGAATGCACCCTCGGGGAGAGTCGCAGGCAAGCAGCGGCAAGCTTGGACGAACTACTGCGGGGTGCATTTCGGGGTTCGTTCATCCGATTTCGGTGTGCTAACATGGATTTGTCTAGGCCGTGGCATTGGTCGTGAGATGGCCATGGAGCTCGGCCGTCGTGGCGCGAAGGTCATCGTCAACTACGCCAACAGCGCCGAGACCGCCGAGGAGGTCGTTCAGGCCATCAAGAAGGCCGGCTCTGACGCCGCCTCCATCAAGGCTAACGTCTCCGACGTCGACCAGATCGTCAAGATGTTCGAGGAGGCCAAGAAGATCTTCGGCAAGCTCAACATCGTCTGCTCCAACAGCGGTGTCGTCTCCTTCGGCCACGTCAAGGACGTCACCCCCGAGGAGTTCGACCGCGTCTTCGCCATCAACACCCGTGGCCAGTTCTTCGTCGCCCGCGAGGCCTACAAGAACCTCGAGGTCGGCGGCCGCCTCATCCTGATGGGCTCCATCACCGGTCAGGCCAAGGGTGTCCCCAAGCACGCCGTCTACTCCGGCTCCAAGGGCACCATTGAGACCTTCGTCCGCTGCATGGCCATCGACTTCGGTGACAAGAAGATCACTGTCAACGCTGTTGCCCCTGGTGGTATCAAGACCGACATGTACCGGTAAGAACATCTTGAACCCCTCACTGATTTGGATCCCCCGACTGACAATACCGCAGTGACGTCTGCCGCGAGTACATCCCCGGTGGCGCTGAGCTCGACGACGAAGGTGTCGATGAGTACGCCGCTGGCTGGTCCCCCATGCACCGTGTCGGTCTCCCCATCGACATTGCCCGTGTCGTCTGCTTCCTGGCATCCCAGGACGGCGAGTGGATCAACGGAAAGGTCCTCGGCATTGACGGCGCTGCTTGCATGTAAACACACAATACCTAACATAATCGGAGTAATGGCTATAGGCGGGGACACTAGTAGATTGGACCATTGTACATTTAGATCCATGACATGGGATACATTCAATCAAGACATATGCCCATAACAAACTCCTTGCAACATCTTCATTATAAAACGTACCTTGTGCTACTACGGCGAAAAGTCTGAGTTCTGGTGCGTAATAGGATTGTCAATTTTTGAATGCTGACAGATCGCATGGGAAAGCCGAGCCAGAATCCTGAGAAATATGCGTTGCGTGCCATTGCGATACCTCACCTCGTTGTCGGTGTCTGTCTCCTCGAATCCGTTGTTGCCAAGAGCCAAGTCAGCGCGGTCTCACGTCTCGTGGCTGTCTTCCCGGCCGCGTTCGGATCCATATTCATGCGGAAAATGGGCCTGTTCCTCCTCCATGACAGTCAGTGTATCTCTTTGCCAACTCGGAAGATGCATTTTCACCAGTAGGTATCGCCAAGTCGAGCGCTTTAGCTTTGTTTAACGCATGAACTCAACCAAGCATTAGGGCAAATGGCTCGATTTAAAGTTTTCGAAACTTGGCAGCATACAGTGCACCTTCACGATGGCATATAAAAGCCACGAGAACCCAACGCTGCCTGGTTTCTGTCTTCATTTCGGTACAGGTCGTTGAGAATTTGTGGTTGATCATATCGGCATTACCTAGCATGTCAACCAAGTAGGAAAAGCAACGAATGCTGCAAATTATCAGCATAGACTTAATAAAGCCTCACAGCGATTGTAAGGCCCTCAAATGAGATGGATAGAGTCTACCTCGTTGTCTAACCCTTCCTGATGTCGTCATTCTTGTCCTTTCCCGAGCCGCCCAGTATCGTCTACTAGAATCACAGAGAGGCATCGCGGGAAAGATCGAGAGAAAAGTAGCGAGATATGTTGAGCAGAGAAGGGTCACAGCATGTGAAACAAGAGAGACTTTGAATGGTGCATATTGACTCAGGCAGGTTATCTGTCAGACACGGGGGAGAGATCGACGGTACCGACAGGGTTCTGACATTTCCAGCCGTGGGCCTTCTGTATCCGACTCATGTTTGTGCTCAGTGTCGCGCGTTGCCTGTTGACGTTCCTCCCGTTGGCCTCCCTGAGTGAAAAACTTGGCCCCATACGGATACTTCATTGTCAAACTCTCATACTCCGAATGAAGACAGTATCGGAAGGGATCGCCATCGGTTGACCAGAGGGGATAATCGCAGGTAATGAATGAGCTTTAGGCGACGGTACCTGGCTCCACAAGACCTTGAGATGGCATCTCGAATGCGTCCGGAAGTCCATGTGACCGAACCCGCGAAATTGCGTGCTGAGACCCAAGACTTTTGGCTCGGAGAGGGGTGCCTCAGTAGGCTTGTGTCTGCGTTTCGCTCAGCGCCTGGATTTCTTGGCTTCGTGTTCCCGACGACTCTGTTATGCTGCCTCTTTCTGTGATTGAATCTTTCTGGTCGTTATTTCCATGACGGACTTAGGATAGCCCCGAGTTGCGGGCATTTAGAGCAAATCGGTACGGTTCGTAGTGTCGGAAGTTGATGTAAGTGATCGACACGGGTACCCGCGATAATAAAGTAACTTCTGCCCAGTGGGTTGCATGCAGCTCCGTTCCGTTGAAGGCTGTGTGCTGGCGCAATCAATATTAAATGAAGTCGCTCTAGCTTTAACCCTGAAGTCAGGGGAAATCGCCTTTATTCTAGCATAGATAGAGTTTGATAGCTGTCCGTATGTACGCCAGCAGGGAATGGGATCGCCATTGTTCTTGACTCATGCAACCAATGGGTGCATTCCACCTCACGAGGTTGGCCAAGCCATGCTCCGCGATGAAAGCCTTGTAAAACGATGACAGTAGGAGAAAGATCAACAATACAGCCGCTGCAGACTCTCTAAAGCATTTAAGAACCTCATTGCCCGGCCATCAAAAACTGTCCTTGTCATCAACCTCAAGAGCAATTTTAGCCCAGACACCTTCCACAACCCAACGCTCTTTACCTCACCCGTTCCAACCACCAACCCCTCGAAAATGCGTTCTACTTCCATCCTCGTTGCTCTCGCTGCCCTCAGCGGCATGGCCGCCGCCAAGCGCGACTGCAGAAGAGACAGAGCCAACCCTGGTCAGGGCTGGTACTGGGTTGTCGAGGGCGACACCCTCAACGACATCGCTGCCGACTTCGACACCACCGCCGACAAGATCGCCGATATGAACGGTAACCCAAACCCCGACTTTATTCCGGCGTGGGAGACTATCATCGTTCCCTGCAAGCCTTAGAGGCTTCGAGCGACCTGAGCTACTACTTACGCCCCGACACACGAAACCGACGGACCGGCATCATCCCTCTGCTGCATGCTAGAAGTGTGGGAGCGAGAAAGCCGGTGGAGTAATTTTGGGAGTGCGTGTAAGGAAGAATGTTGACTGATCAGGGTGGAGGCAATCTGCTGGCAGCGGGTTGGACTGACTAAACCTTGCGGCCAATCGTCATTACCAATATATTTAATCAGGCGGGAAAGCTCCTTAATCATCAAGCCACAATACACGATGAATCGATCAAACCAAGTGCTACTGAAGTCGAAATTTCTGAAAGTCGAGTTACTTCGAGTCCCAAATGAAGTTAGGACCTGAACTGACATGTCAAGTCAGGTTTCTAATAACACAATACAGGTCATTGGCGTGGATATCAACTAGCTGAAAAGGGTTGAATGTGGGTCGGAGTGGCGGTTGGAGTTGATCGCCGGGTAACATGGTAGATGTTTTGATGAGCGCCGAGCAGCCCGCAAACCATTGGCGTTGAAACAGTGAACTTAAAAAGACAAAAGTTGATATGAAAAATTCAATCGTAAATTGAGCCATCCACTGGCGGATATCAAGGAACGATGGAGCTGTAATCTGATTGATTGACATGTCTACCGCTTCCGCTTTGGTTGAGTCATAGTCTATGTCGGATACAGCAAAGATGCGTACGTGCAACAGAACGTAGCAGAAGAAATAAATACATTCAATGAATTATGTCCGTAGAAAGCCCCTCCTGAGGTGAAGGAATCCAAGTCGCAAAGTGGTTGCGCCTTCCGCTCGCATCATCATTTAAAGACTGAGAGTCTGGCCAGCAGTGCCAACAACCTTGCTCTTAACGTTGGACTTGCCGTAGAGGCTGTAGCTGTAGGGGATCTTGCTGGAGCCGAAGTTGCCGAGGGGAGCGGTGTTCTCACCACCACCGTAAGACATATCGGAGACAGTGGCGTAGCAACCTCTTTGGAGTCGGCGGAGAGAATGACCTTCTTGCTGGAGTTCTCAAAGACCGAGGACTCAACGCGGACCTGAGCTCCCATGCGGGTGTTGACACCGGTGCTGCCGATTTTGTTGTAGAAGTTGTTGTAGATGTGAACAGTGCCAAAGCGGACCGAAGGGTTCCGCGAGTTGACGTTGTTCCAGTAGTTGTTGGCGTACGTGACGCGGAGCTTGCCCTTGTCGCTGGTGTTTGTGTCAACGTGGCCGATGAGCGAAGTCTTGTAGTGGTCGTGGAGGTAGGTGTTGGAGACAGTGATGAAGTCGGCGCCCCTGGTGATATCGATAAGGCCGTCGTAGTAGTCCTTTCCGGAGTTCAAGTCAGAGGACACATCACAGTGATCAACCCAGACGTTGGTCGAAGATTCGATACCAATAGCGTCACCGTTCGCGTCCTTAACCTTCGAGATGGCCAAGTTGCGGAGAATGACGTTCTTGACACCCTTAATGTAAAGGCCGGTGCCGACAAGCTTGGACCCTTTCTGGCCGACAATGGTCTTGTCGGACGCAACGCGAACCTTGGCGCTGCCAGAGATGGAGCCCTTGACGACAATGTTGAGCTTTCCGCTCGACTCGGCGGCCTTGGTGAACTGGGCCAGCGTCGAGACCGTGGTCGTAGCGCCGCCCTTGCCGCCAGTGGTGCCGCCGTTGGTGCTGGCATAACCGATGTTGCAAGACTCGGTGATGGAGGCGCGCTTGGCGAGGACACCCGTGGACTCCTCGTCAACGGTGGGAGTGGGAGCAGCCGAGACAAAACCCACGAGGGCGAGGCTGAGGACGTTGGAGAACTTCATGGTAACAGAATGGTGGGATTCAAAGATGACGTAAAATTTGCAAGTGTGCTGTAGAAGCCAGTTCTTGAGAAAGAAGTGAATATGTTGAATGAGCGAGATGAAAAGAGTGACAATGGTTAAAGAAGATAGTTACTCAACAACGACTGAAAGGGAAAAGGAGTTTCACTACTTTATATCCAGCATGAGATATCGCAGCAGGATACTACCGGCAAATGCATCCCCAATTATCCACCTAACGTCCGTCCCGGCCAAGCTGGATAACTCGGCAAGGAGGCGTTGGCATTCTCTGCGAACCTGAATGCCATGCAATTGACCCATCAACCACACCATGACAAGACCCACTATCCTACCCAAACCTTTGGTTCACGGGTCACAAGCACTGTTGAAGAAATGGCCTGCAGCTACGTTTGCCCATGATTCTTCCTACAGTGCATTACTTAATGGGTTGGGGAGAAATCCCGAGTTCCAAGTTCGCATTCTGATCGGTTACCAAATCTTAATTCGAGAGGTAAATCAGCGCCATTATTTGGAGTTGATTTGCCAAAGGTTGGCTTTGAGAACTTGAGATTCAGACGTCAGAGAGGATCGCGTGTGATATTTTCGTCGTCGCCAAGTGCATATGAAGTTCAAATTGACCCAAGAATTCCAAGAAGTCTTGGGTGGGCCAAGACGGCAACACAGGCAAAGTCCATCTTCAAGGTTCGGTCATGTCAGCGATGCGTGCAATTCTGACGGGATTAATTGTCACTGACAGCAAAGCTCCGTGATAGGAACCACTGCTTCTTCGGTTCCAGTGTTTCTAAACTCATCACAACCAAGCACCACCCTTAAATTTGCGGTCAGTAGCTGGACCAGCTGCCAAGGAGTACTAGGCCGGAGTTGTCTAAAGGCGTATTGGCGATTGTCGGAGACAGGGTTGTTCTCAGGCAAGGGGGCTTGGCCAGGAAAACCAAAGTCAGAAAGCTGCGTACAGACCGTGTTATGATTGCTCACTTTGTAAGGAGCCCGGAGAAGCAAGTTGGGAAATCCGCAAATCAGGAACCAGCCAGGTTTTTTTGAGGCGTCACGCCCGCCCTACGGACAAATAAAGTTCTTGTATTGCTGATCGAGCTGGTCAAGCGGCATCATCCCACCAGACCCATAAGCCAAGAAACTTTATATTAACGCTAAGGCCAAGAGGGAGCTTCGGCACCATTGTCTTGGACGGTTGGTTACATATGTACGGGATGGCGGAGCGGAGCGGAGCGAACCCTGGCCAACACGTAACCCGTATCGGATCGGTTGACTTTGAACGTTGCTACAGACCTTCGGGGGGTTTCCCTCCGGAATTAATACTCTACTTAATCAGCTTCATGGATACTAGTCGATTGCCTGAAACCGTATTCACGTGGTCTGGCTTCGGGGCCTCTTCGACCTGACCTCTTGTGCGTGAAGAAATCATATTTATTCGTCAATTTGGTTGGCTACCTTGATGTTCGATACTGAATCACAACGAAACTCGGAAACCGTTTCTGTTTTGATCAAGGTGTTGACAAAAATTCGACAACACTTCGCGGGTGATGGCCCTGCAATGTCAACGGGTAGCTTGAGGTTTTGTTGATCTCAACTCATCAGGACGCGCCCTAGTTAATTCTTCGAACCTTGGGATCACAGCTTCTCTTCGCAGTCGCTTTCAGTTTTCGCGTAGCATTTCACAATGAATATGGTAAACGTCAATCGAACCTCGGTCCAATCCCACCACGTCAACCCAATAGAACTAGAGAGAACGGTGACTCATCCTACTGCCCGTGACTAAGCTTGGTGAGATTAGTCCTGACTAATCCTGATAATGACAACAACCGCCTTGAGAGGAGGGGTTGGAATATCTTCGCATTCGATACATTGCAACTGGAAGGTTTTGAAATTTGTTTTAGCAAGATTTTGAATAGTTGATGTTGAGATACAATGGATCTCATGATTTGCGGTACTTGCGGCGTGCAATACGACAGCCACGCACTCAATTCATGCAAGATATGCGATGATCCTCGCCAATACGTCTCCGAGGACGGGTGAGTTCCGGGCTCAGTATCCATGCTTCCTCGGTTGCAAGCAGGCTCACAATCGCAGCCAATGGTTCACGACTCTCCGCGAGCTTCAGGACTCCAAGAAATACACCAATGTCTTCACCAAAGACAAATATAACTCGGGCGTCATCGCCATCTGCACCGAGCCTCAAGTCGCCATCGGTCAGCGCGCGTTTCTCCTCCGATCACCGGCCGGCAACCTACTCTGGGACTGCATCACATATCTCGACGATGACACGGTGCGCCGCATAAACGCCCTCGGTGGAATCGCCGCTATCGTCATTTCGCACCCTCACTACTTCTCCACCGCGCTGCACTGGGCCGAGGCCTTCGGGTGCAAAATTTACATCTCGGCCGAGGACGGCGAGTGGCTCGGGCGCCGCGGCGAAGCCCATGTGCTGTGGGAGGGGCAGGAGATGGAGTTTTGCGACGGGCAATTCCAGGCAGTCAAGGTTGCCGGCCATTTCCCAGGCAGCTCAGTGCTGTTGTGGAAGAGCGAGAAGAAGCTGTTTATAGCGGACTCGTTCTTGGTGGTACCCAGCGGCGTATACCATATTGACCGCCCCCCCGGGACTGCGAGCTTTGCCTTCATGTGGTCGTATCCGAATATGGTGAGCGGGTGCCTCAGTGAACACGAGGCGATTAAGAACTGACCTAGATGATGTGCCTAGATCCCGCTTTCGCCCGAGGCCGTGCATGGCATCTGGAAGGCCGTTGCCGGGCTTGATTTCGAGGATGCGCACAGTGCCTTTAATCGACGTGATGCCAGGGGCGATGCGAAGAGACGATTGCTGGAGAGTGCACAGCTATTCATCAGATCCATTGGATATGTCGACCATCCCATCCATAGCGAGAGTATCTAGGTTCTTCAGCGGTAGCAACTAAGCTATCAGTCCACTGGGAATAGGGTGACAAGTAGAGTGGGATGTGGGTGTTTTATTAAGTGACAGTATGACGTTATCACAATGGCTGTTCCTCAAGTCGTCGGAGATGTTACGAGCAGAAGACGAGTGTGTTCAGCATTTTGCTCAGAAACAAATCGAACCATCAAGCTGCACGAGAATATCGGGGGACTTCTGCGGTATTTCGGTATTATTTGGTTCATTACCCCCTCTATTGTTTCTGTCCATGGAGCATCCTAACAATTTTCGGTCTTTTAAACGCCTTCGAAATCCTCGGCACGAGCTGAACCCTCGAGGGATGTTCAACCAAAGAGCTTGTCCAGCACCCTTTCAAAAATGTTCCTGTTGAATCAGTCAGATTTTTGTTTACTCGATTTTGCGTGGAAATTTGACTTACGCCGCCGGTGTAGGCACAAATGTCCTCTCATACTCGTCAATTTCTTCTTTGTTGCGGTACAAGTCAACCTCCTCAGGCTTGAAGACCTTGGTGCGCTTGATAATCTTCCAGCCAAAGTACAAGACGGGAAAGACGCCGACCATGGTGTATCTATTCATGTTAGTCCTTCCCTTAATGCTTTATAAATGGACGAGCTTGGCTTACGAGAACAAAAAGTCGGGGATGTTCCAGTACCCGTCCAAGGGCAGGAAGACGGTGTATCCGCCGACAAAAGTCATAATGAAGGTGCCGATGAGGCCGTACCAGGCGGCATACGGCTGGAACCAGGCCTTATACGGCAGCGAGTCGCGGCTGATGCCCTGGGCCTTGAGTGCGCGATAGAAACCCAAGTACGCCGTGCACATGCAGGCAAAGTTAATGAGTTGCGACGCGGTGACCAGACTGACGAACCAATCCAGCACGACGGCCGTGTTGGCGCTGAGCTGAAGGAAACTGAGAAGTCCGATGAGCAAGACGGCAATGACGCAGTAGACCGGGACGCCATTCTTGGTGCACTTCTTGAGGAACGCAGGCGCCTTGCCCTCGAGCGCTAGGCCGTACAGCGAACGGGAAGCACAGTAGACATAGGAATTGCCGGCGGAGAAGGCGGCGGTAAGCACCATGGCGTTGACGATGTGCGGCAAGACACCAATCTTGAGACGATTCATGGCGACGACGTAGGGCGAGGCCGAGGCACCGGGCTCGCCGTCCTTGAAGGCGCGGGTGAGCTCGTCGTCGTTGTAGGGGACCAGGATGCCGACGCAGAGCGAGCCGAGGACGAAGAAAGCGGTGAGACGGTAGAAGACGGCATTGAAGGCACGGGGCATGACCTTGCGCGGATTCTCGGCCTCGCCGGCGGCCATGGCGACGTAGTCTGGACCGGCGATCGTGAAGGAGGCTTGTATGAGGCACTGCAGGAACCCGAGAAATTTACCGAGGGAGCCGCTATAGTAGAGCTCCGTGAAGGCGCCCGGCTCGTACCAGTACCTGAAGCCGAAACGGTCTCCCAAGGGGTTTCCGCCGAGCATGACGATAAAGGTGAAGATGATGAGGCCGACGATGAGGAGAAACTTGCCGAGGGCGGCCCAGAACTCCGTCTCGCCGTACCACTGCACAGCCATGACGTTGATGAGGCCGTACAGGACGAGGATGATGGCGATGATACCCCCCGCCGGGACGGCGTCGCTCCAGAAGTGGATAATGAGGTTGCAGGCGACGACTTCGAAGGGGACGAGAGCGGCTTCGAAGACGAAAAAGTTCCAGCCGGCAGCGAAGCCGAAGGCCTCGTCGACGTAGCGGCCGGCGAAACGGATAAACGGACTCGAGATCGGAAGGTAGGTGACCATCTCGGCCATGCTCAGGGTCACAGCCAGGATGAAGGTGCACCATATGGTGAAGGCTATAAAGAGACTCGCGGGGCCACCGTTGAGAAGTCCCTTTCCGATTTGAACCTAGGAGGAATGTGAGTATGAGGGGTTCACCAGTCGATTCGTGCGCAGTGTCCACGTACGTAAAGAGCGGTTCCTGCATCTGGTGTTAGCTTTGGCTCTGTTCATGACGCATGGACGAGGACGCACCGATGGTGCCGCCAATGCCAATCAGCTGGATATGGCGCGACTTGAGTTTGCGATGGGTGTGATCCCGTTTGTCGCCCGAGTCGAGGGAGGAACGGAAGCCGCCATCCAGGGGCTCGCCAAAAGGCTCGCTGACCTGCTTTTCGTCGCCGACGAGCTTCTCATCGGGGAAGCGCCCGTGGTTGGAGTAGCCGTAGTTCGGCAGGCCGTCGCGGTTCCCCGCGCGCTCGATGCCCGTGGACGACATGGTCGGAGGAGAATGCGGGGAGGGTTTGACCCCGATTTAATGGGGGATCTCAGCGCCGCGTCGTCTTGAATCGCTCGGAGCAGCTCACGGGCGGAGGAGGGATTTGTGACTGATACAACGCGTGGGATTGGCGGTGGATGAGATCTGTGGTAGAGGGAAGCCTTGGTGAAGTCGCAGGTATGCGAGCCTCGATTTACCGAATGGCCTTGAGGAGGAGTGAGAAGAACTGGACTTTGAATTCCATGTGGTTGTTCACGATGAAGCGCCGAGGATGCTTGGCTAGGCTACGACTCGGAGGTCCCTCTGGTTAGACACGCGCATCAAGAGGGAAGAGAGCTGCGGAAAAGAGGAAGAAGAGCGAGAAGGGCCAAGGCGAGATTCTGCGCGCACCCGACATTGGGGACTGCAGATCCTATTTAAGAAAAGCCCCAGGAATTCCCAGAGATCAGGGACCGACAGGACGCTGGTGTCGCAC
>JAIMZG010001539.1:0-20677 GCA_020466075.1 Colletotrichum coccodes
CTGTAGTGCGTAGCACGGAATGCTGCGAGAAGTACGGCGAAGGAGGTGAAATGATTTGCTCGGCAATAAGCCTGCAGGCTCTCATAGACTGAGCCCTCAATTGTGAGCTGAACGACGCCGGCGTCGCCTGACAGAACAGCCGGCCGAGGCTTATCACATAAAAACTCGGCGGGCGTGCTGTCTGCCAGCTTCTCGGCCCAGTACTCGAGCTGCCGCTGTTGTTCGACTGCTTGAGCATCGTTTCTTTGCCATACAGCAAAATCGCGATACTGAATAGGGAGAGGGGTGACCCTCGATAGAGGATCTTCGCCTCTGAGTGCTGCAGCGTAGAACATACCGAGTTCTCTGCGTAGAATATCGACAGACCAGCCATCAGATATGATGTGGTGCATGACAATAGACAGAACGTGGTCATCCTGTCCTAGCCTATACAACATGACCCTCCAGCCCAGTTCAGATGTAAGGTCGAAAGGTGTTGTCTGCTCCTTGAGGAGTGGTTTCATGTAGCTACTGCTATCACGCGCAGCTGAGAGATCAGTCATCTTCAACTCCTTGCTACAGGCCGGGTGGACTATCTGCATGCCAACGCCGTCTTGCTCTATGAACGTCGTCCGCAGAGACTCGTGGCGCTCCCGTAAAGCGTTTATTGCAGCAGTAAGTGCGTCCACCTGCAGCGGTCCCCGCAGACGAGCTGCAAGTGGCATGACGTACCATAGCGCGCCAGCATTGAGCTTATCAAGGAACCATAGACGACCTTGGGCAAAGGATTGCTTGACTGGTCCATAGTATGGTACCGGCATAATAGGACTATGCAGCGCTGAGCCTGTGTGGATAATCGCAGCAAGGTCGACAAGGACCGGCTGATTAAAGACATCCTTGACAGACACAGGGGCATCTAATTTACGACTGATACGTGCTGCTAGCTTCGTCGCCATCAGAGAATGTCCGCCGAGGTCAAAGAAGTTATCAGTGATGCCGACTTCGATGCCGAGCACCGACGCATATTCTTCGCAAAGTACCGCTTCAACCTCGTTGCGCGGTGCCACGCGTAGCGAAACTGTGCTTGTTCTTGGAGCTGTCAGGGCCCTCCTTGTAAGCTCGCGAAGATCGACCTTGCCGTTCGCGTTGAGAGGCAGGTGGTCTACCACGACAATCTGTGCTGGTACCATGTAGGAGGGTAGGACGGCCTGCAGCTGCTGTCGGATCGTCCTCTTTGTCACGTTGGTGGCGACATTTGCAGCTGGCTCTTTGTTGCCCTTGTGTGCCTTGTCCTGTTCGCCATCCACGGGAACCGTGACATAGCCAACCATATCCGGCTGCTGGTCTTCAAACTTGCGGATCACGACGGCTGCATCACGGACCCCCGTGAGCCCGGCCAGAGCCTGCTCCACCTCGGCCGTCTCGATGCGGTAACCACGAATCTTGACCTGATTATCTCTGCGGCCAATGAACTCGATTTCGCCGTCGGCAGGCCGGTATCGAACACGGTCACCCGTCCGGTATGCCCTCGTGGACTGCCCATCGATAGTGACATGCACAAAACGCTGCAAATCCATCGATGGATCTGTATATCCGCGGGCCAGGCCGTCACCCGTGACCACAAGCTCGCCTACGACGCCAAGAGGGACAATCTGCTGGTGCGTATCCATGACATAGGCTCCAGAGTGTCGGATAGGCCTTCCGAGAGGAACGCCATTTATGCAGTGCTCGTCTGCACCGATAGTGTAGATGGTGCTGAAGGTTGTATTTTCCGTTGGTCCATACCCGTTGCAGAGCGCTTTGCGGACCAGCTTACGGGCTTTGAATGCATCATTCGGCCGCATGGCGTCACCTCCCACGAGCAGCACATCCAGGCTGCTAACAATAGAGGGCATCTCTTCGAGGAACTGACGTAACAGAGCAGCTGTGAAGAAGGCCATGTTGATGTTGTTAGAGGAGATTGTGTCGTGCAAAAGAGAAGGGCTCAGAACCGTCATTTGGTCGAGACAGACGACTGTCCCGCCGTTGAGAAGCGGCGAGTAAATCTCCCACGTTGAGGCGTCAAACGCCAGGTTAGACGAGTGAGCCATGCTGACGCCGGCTCCTGCTTGTAGATACTGATGGGTGTTCTTCACGAGTCGGACGATTCCTCGGTGCTCGATCTTGACACCCTTCGGGCGGCCGGTCGAGCCAGACGTGAACATGACGTAGGCGAGGCTGCTCGCCTGAGGGCCCGCGGCCGCATCTGATCTAGCCTCCAACAGACCAGGATGGCTCAATGCCTCGACGATGCGTACCAGCTCGACGCCGGGTAGCCTGAGATCCGGCAGGGGTACAGCGTTACCGACCAGCACCAGCTTGTCTCCAGAAACCTCTGACAAGATGTCCTCGAGGCGAGCAGTAGGGACGTTGATATCAAAAGGCAAATAGGCCAGGTCTGCCTTGAGGATTGCAAGAAGGGCGACAACCGCCTCGCACGATCGCGGAACAAGCACCCCTACAAGCGTTCCAGTAGCAAGCTTGCGCCCCCGCAGCCATGCAGCGAGCCTGTCTGACTTTTCGTTGAGCAGGGCATATGTTAACTGCGAGGAGGCGTCCCTGACAGCAATCGTCTCGGGGCAAGCTGCCACCTGCTCAAGAAACACATCTACTACACTAGACTCCCGTGGATAGTCTGATTTATCAGCCTGAAGCAGGCCCGTGCTGGCCAGAGCTGGTAACCCATCGGTGAGAGGAAGAGCTGCAATAGGCGCCTGCGGCTGGTCGAGGCTCCGTTGCAGCACCTCCTGGAAGACATCAATCACGACCTGCACGCTCTTGGCCTCGAAAAGGTCCGTAGAATAGAAGACGTTGCCCCTGAGTCTCCCTTCTTCCTGGAACAAGTGGAACTCGAAATCGAAGCGTGTAGTGGGTGTAAACGGCAAGTTTTTGCTGGTGAGCCCCTCGAGCTGAATCTTTCCAATATCTTGCTGTGAATGGACTGCAAATATAAGCTGCACTAGAGGGTTGCGGGACGTATCTCTCGAGCCAGGTAAGAGGGCTGACACGACACGCTCAAAGGGCACGTCTTGATTCTCAAATGCAGACGTCACCGTTGATCGAACCTGTCGAACTAGTCCGTCGAATGTTTGGTCGTCATCGACCACAATCCTCATGCACTGGGTGTTGACAAAAAATCCAATGAGATCTTCCAGTTCTGATTGACCACGGTTAGCGATGGGCGTACCGACCATCGCGTCGTTATCACCAGTCAAGCGGTAGTGTGTTGCGCGGAATGCAGCGAGCAGCACAGCAAATGAAGTGGCCTGGTAAGTACGACAAAAAGCATGCAGGCTCTCATAGATAGGACCTTCGATGGAAAGCTCGATGAGGCCGCCGTCGCCGCTAAGCGTGGCAGGCCGTGACTTGTCGCACATGAGGGTGGCTGGCTGACTACCAGCCAACTCCTGTTTCCAGTATGCCAGTTGACGTTCGTGCTCAGCAAGCTGTGCCTCCTGCTTCTCCCACGCAGAAAAGTCGCGGTATTGAATAGGAAGTGGTGATACTTGCGACAAGGGGTCTTGGTTGCGAAGCGCTGCGGCGTAGAAAGCGGTCAGCTCGCGCTGCAGGACTCCAAAGGACCAGCCGTCAGAAATGATGTGATGCATGATGATGGAAAGCACATGGTCTTCTGCCCCCAAGCGTAAGAGCACGACACGGAGGCCCGGTTCCAAAGTAAGGTTAAACGGCCTCGCCTGCTCATCCTGCAGGATCTTCTCGTAGCGTCCGTGAGAGACGTCGAGCACACGGAGCTCGCTGTTGCTCGCCTGTTGTACAACTTGGACGCCTACGCCATCGTTCTCCTCAAAGGTTGTCCGCAGGGTCTCGTGGCGCTGTACAAGAGCGTGAAGGGCAGCTTGGAGAGCATCGACCCGGAGGGGACCGCTCATGCGCACCGCAATCGGCATGTGGTACCCGGAGGAGTCTCCCAGCTCGAGCTGATGCAAGAACCATAGTCGACCTTGAGCAAATGACTGCTCGACTGGGCCGTTGTAGGGCTGGGAGGGGATAAGGGTATGTTTCGTTGAGCCCTGTCGGACAGTAGCAGCGAGATTGGCGAGGACGGGGTAATTGAAGATGTCCTTTACAGATACACGGGCTTCCAGTTTCCGAGTTAGACGCGCAGCCAGCTTCGTGGCCATGAGTGAGTGTCCGCCAAGGTCGAAGAAGTTGTCGGTGGCGCCCACCTCGACACCGAGCACGTTAGAGAACTCCTCGCATAGGATGGCCTCAACTTCGTTCCGGGGTGCGGTATAGGAGGTTACGTTCCTGGCCCTGGGCGCGGTTTGTGCCCTCCGCGTAAGTTCGCGACGATCAACCTTGCCATTGGCGTTGACCGGCAGCTGATCGAGTATCAGGATCTGAGTCGGGATCATGTAGGGTGGAAGCGAGCTCTGGAGGTACTCGCGAATCAGCGCCTCCGCCTTCTGGCTCTGTTGCCGTTGCAGCGGCCGGCTGGTCAGAAGACTTGACGGACGACCCTCGTCCTCGGTTGGGAACTGTATCAGCACGCGGCTGTCCTCGTGAAGAGGCTGGAGGCGATGGAAAACGGCATCGATCGCACCGTTCTGCGACCGCTGCCGCGCGCAGCTGAATTCTACACGGAAACCAGCCTCCTTGCCCAGTTGAACAAGGTCGAACGGAGATGTAGACACGCGCTCTTTGGCTGCCTCGCGGATGCCCGAGATCCAAGCAGCACCGTCCGTCGAGGCTGGGGTGTCGTGGTCTTCAAGCGACTCGACGAGCAGGCGCTCGACTATGGTCTTGCTGTAGGGAATATTGCCGATGGCGACGGTGTGCGCGTCGAGCGAACCCTTCAACAGGCTGAGAAGCCTGCTACAGTCGAGCTTAGACCCCTGGAAGTCGATCCACGCTTCTGGCTCGATGGCGTGCACGGGTTGTTCTGTCTGCCCGTCCGGCCCTCGCACGTGTATGACGGCTTGGTATCTGTATGCGCTGAGCTCGTTGGTGGCCTTCATGCGCTTGGGAAGGACCTCAACGTGTTGAATGCGATCAGGGAACCGGCTTGTGAGTCCCGTAAAGAAGGCAGGGTCCACGAGGAACTCTTCCTCACGTTCTTCGAGCTCTGCAATCTTCCTCCGGATCTCGTCCTTGGCGGCTGCTGGTCCGATGGCACGCAGCGCCCTGGCTGCCAGGAAGTCTCGGTTGATGGCCCAAGATCGCATGTCCCCGAAGACTAGACGCTTGACCCCAGGAAGCCGAGTGAGACCCTCAATGACCTGCAGGAGATATTCCGCAGTAGGGAAGTATTGCGCAACAGAGTTTGTCACAACAAGGTCAGCCTGGAGGCCATCCATTCCGGCTACATCGGTTGCGGTACCGACAAAGACCTGTGCTTTGCCAGCCACAGCAGGAACAGTCTTGATCTTCTTGCGGACAAAAGCAACAGCGGAGCTGGAGGGGTCGAGGCCGACGTAGCTTTCCAGGCCCTCGCCCAGGTTAAACAAGATCATGCCACTGCCGGTGCCGATTTCAAGTACGCGACCGGCCGGCTGGCCATCGAGAATGGTGAGCATGGTGTCGTCCAGCCATTCTTTCATCTCTCCCTTATCGATATCGACACCATCGTACATGGACGTCCAGCCCATGAAGTCGGTGCCGACAACAGACTGGTCGATAGTCTCAATATCCACGTACGTACTTGTCTCAAAGTGATTACCCCACCCTTCGACCCGGTTGCTGATCTCATCCTGGGCATCCTGGGCGTCCAGGGCAAACTGCTCGTCGCGCGCCGCAACAAAGCCGACCATCTCCACCCCGTGGTCCTCTTGCTTCCGGATGACGATGGCCGCGTCACGGATGGCAGGATGCCTAAGTAGGACCTGTTCGACTTCGGCCGGCTCGACACGGAAACCTCGAATCTTGACTTGCTGATCCATACGGCCGAAGAACTCCAGCTGGGCATCACTAGGCCGGTATCTTACGCGGTCACCTGTGCGATAGGCCCGCATAGTCTTGCCGTCGACAGTAACCTCGACGAAACGACCCTGGTTTAGCGCTGGATCGGTGTACCCGCGCGCCACTCCGTCACCTGTCAACACCAGCTCGCCCATGACACCGAGCGGCACGAGACGCTGCTGAGGATCTAATACGAGGGCACCCGAGTTGGTGATGGCACGTCCGACAGGGACGCCGTTGATGCAAAGTTCTCCTGGCTGCATATGGAATGCCGTGCTGTACACAGTGTTCTCTGTGTGACCGAGCGAGTTGATAATGCCGCCCTTGGCAAGGGCTTGCGCGGTTAGGGCGTCCTGGACGTCCAGGCGATCGCCCGAGGCGAAGAGAAGCTCGAGTCCTCTGATTGTCGAAGGGGACTCGGCGAGGCATTGTTTCAGCAGAGCTGGCGTGAACATGACGGCCCGGATCCTCTCCTGTTCAAACACCCGTCCCAGCGTAGCCACGTCTAATACAGTCGTGTGGTCAATGCAGACCAACGAGCCGCCGTTGAGAAGCGCAGTATAGATCTCCCATGTGGCCGCATCAAAGGCAAGGTTAGCAATGTGGCCTACAGGGACAGCTGATTGTGCCTGCGACTGGATATTAGTGTTCTTCACCAGCCGGACAATGCCTCGATGCTCGATCATAACGCCCTTAGGGCGGCCTGTAGAGCCAGATGTGAACATGACATATGCCAGACTCGTCGCTGTTGGTATTGGAAGTTGTCTGGCAGTGTCTTGCTGTGTTACGGGCTGGCTGTCTTGCGCCTCGGCGATAGTGAGGAACTCGATGTCTTCCAGCTGCGTGGCCGGGACAGCCACTTCTGCGCCGAGCAATAGGAGCTTCTTACCCTCGATAGAAGAGAGGATGCTCTCCAGGCGACCTAGAGGAATATTGACGTCGAGCGGCAGGTATGCCAGGTCGGCCTTGAGGATTCCGAGAAAAGCCACAATGGCCTCGCATGATCGTGGGGCCAGCACGCCGATCATAGACTCAGAGGCGAAGCCTTGTCGCACCAGCCAGTATGCCAGCTGGTCTGACTGTCTGTCCAGCTCTGCGTACGTCAGCTCAGAGGCGCCGTCCTTGACGGCGATGGCGTCACTGCGAAGAGCAGCCTGCTCGCGGAAGATAGCCGGCACGCTCGCGTCCCGGGGATACTCGGTCACAGCAACCTCTGCAAGCCCCTTGTCAGTGATAGCGGAGAGGCCGTCAGTCAGCGGCATGGAGGCGATTGGGAGCGACGGCTCCTCGAGGCCGCGGCGAAGAACTTCCTGGAAGACAACTTCCATCCAGTTGATAGACACCGGATCAAAGAGCTCGTTTGAGAACATGACGACACCACGGAGACGGTTCTTTTGCTGAAAGAAGTGGAGCTCAAGGTCGAATCGCGAGGTTTTCGCAGGATCTAGAGGCTCTGCACTCAAGCCCTCCAGCTGCAGAAGGCCCAGGTCCTGCTGGTAGTGGACGGCCAGCGTCATCTGGACGAGGGGATGGCGCGAGACATCGCGTGTTCCAGGTCGTAACTCGGCAACCAGCCTGTCAAAAGGGACGTCTTGGTTAGCAGACGCCGCGGCCGTCGCAGAGACAACCTTCCTGACCAACGTCTCGAACGTTTCGTCTTCTGCAAGGGGGGTACGGATACACTGCAGGTTGACAAAGAAGCCGATGAGATCTTCCAATTCCTGCCGGTTCCTGTTGGCAATAGGGGTGCCAATAGTTGCATCTTCCACGCCGGTGAGACGGTAGTGAGTCGTCCGGAAAGCAGCAAAAAGCACAGAAAATGGGGTAGTCTGATAATTCCTGCAGAACTTCTGGAGATTCTGGTATAATGTACCCTCAACGATGAACTCATGGACGTCAGCTGTACCTGAAGGAACAGCCGGCCGAGGTTTGTCGCAGAGTAGAGTAGCAGGCTGGCTGCCGTCTAACTGTTCTTTCCAGTACGCCAGTTGACGCTCTTGCTCGGCCACCTGCGCTTCCTCCTTTTGCCACAGCGAGAAGTCGCGGTAATGGATTGGCAGAGGGTTCACCTGTGACAACGGGTTCTTGCTGCGGAGGGCTGTGGCGTAGAATGTTGTCAGCTCACGCTGGAGTATATCGAAGGACCAGCCATCAGAGATGATGTGGTGCATCACAATGGACAGCACATGGTCTTGCTCGCCCAGGCGGAATAGGGCTGGACGCCAACCTGTCTCGGTCTCCAAGTTGAAAGGCGTCGAGGTCTCCTTCTGCAAGGCTTGCATCAGCTCCTCATCAGAGCCTCCACAGATGTCGACGACCCTCAGCTGCTTCGGCACAAACGGCTGCACTTCTTGCATGTTTACGCCATCATACTGCTGAAACGTGGTGCGCAGCCCTTCGTGACGTTCCTCCAGCGCCAGCAGCGCCACTCCCAGCGCTTTATGGCTCAGGGGTCCCCGGAGGCGAGAAGCAAACGACGAGTGATACCACGTAAGGCCTGGATACAGACGTTCGAGGAACCAAAGGCGGCCCTGGGCAAACGACTGCTCTACCGGTCCATCATAGGGCCGGGAGATTATGGGGCTGTGCTGGTTCGAGCCTCGCCGGAGGGTCGCTGCGAGGTCGAGGAGGATCGGCTGGTCAAAGATGTCCTTCACAGTCACGCGGCTTCCAGTCGCCGGCTAACTCGCGCCGCGAGCTTGGTCGCCATCAAAGAGTGTCCACCGAGGTCGAAGAAGTTGTCAGTAATTCCAACCTCGATACCGAGTACGCCGGCAAACTCGTCGCACAGCGCGGCTTCGACTTCGTTGCGCGGCGCCACTAGTGCGGACTTTTGACCCGAGGTCGTGCTGCTTCTCGGCGCCGTCTGGGCCCGGCGTGTTAGTTCGCGGCGGTCAACCTTGCCGTTGGCGTTGAGGGGCATCTGGTCCACCACGATGATCCGCACCGGTATCATGTACGGCGGCAGCACCGCCTTCAGCCGCTGCCAGATCTGCTGCTCCATCAATGTCGCGAACTCTTCATCCCGGTCGCTACCCGTCCCGGAGTCTCGTCATCACGGACTGGGGTATGCTTGGCGGTCGTGTCGTCGTCTCGAGCCGCCACAAAACCAATGATCTCCGGTTCCTCGCCCTCCAACTTGCGGACGACGGCGGCGGCGTCGAGAACAGACGTGTGGCTCAGCATTGCTTGCTCGATCTCGACAGGCTCTATGCGATGGCCGCGGATCTTCACCTGCTGGTCCATACGACCCGAAAACTCGATCTGACCATCGGTAGGCCGGTACCGCACGCGGTCGCCGGTTCGGTAGGCCCGCACGAGCTGGTCGTCAATGGTGACGTGGACAAAGCGATCTCGGTTCAGTGCCTGGTTGGTGTACCCCCTTGCGAGACCGTCGCCTGTGACGATAAGCTCTCCCATAACGCCAACAGGGACAAGCTGCTGATCCAGGTCCATGATGTATGTGCCCGAGTTGCTCACGGCGCGGCCCACTGGCACACCGTTGGCGAACGAGGAGCTCTGCTCGGAGACTTCGTACACGGTACTCATGACCGTATTCTCCGTCGGGCCATACGCATTGTAAACGCTGCCGCGAACGAGAGTCTTGGCCTCTATCGCATCGCGGCCATCAAATCGATCCCCGCCGACAAAGAGGATATCCAGCCCACCGAGCATGGCAGGCTCGTTGGTGAGACACTGCTTGAGAAGCGCGGGCGGGAGCAAAGCAGCCTGGATTTTCTCCCGCCTGAATGTGGCCTCGAGGGCTTTGCTATCCAGCGTGGTAAAGTAGTCTATACACACCAGAGTTCCACCGTTAAGCAGCGCCGACCAAATCTCCCATGTCGAGGCGTCAAAAGCGACGTTCGACAGGTGTGCCACGCGGGCGGCCGGTGGCAGCTTGGAGTTGACGTGGCGCTGCCTCGCCAGGTTGACGATGCCGCGGTGCTCCACCATAACGCCCTTCGGCTCACCGGTCGAGCCGGAGGTGAACATGACATACGCCAAGCTCGTCGCCCGGGGTCTCACAACTGCATCGTCTGAATGGCGGCTGTCGACGGCCTTGCCTAGGGCGTCGGGGATCGAGACTAGCTCAACATCGCGCACGTGGATGTCCGGCGTCGGTGTACCTTCACCGAGCAAGACCAACTTGTGGCCTCGCACTGCCGACAAGATCGCTTCGAGGCGGCTGAGCGGCATATTAAGGTCGAATGGGAGATAGGCAAGGTTGGCCTTGAGAATGGCGAGAATGGCTATAATGGTCTGGGGGGACCGAGGGGCGAGAACAGCGACTAGAGTCTCGGGCGCCAGTTGACGTTGACGAAGCCATGTACCAAGCTCATCAGATTGCCGATCCAATTCGGCGTATGTCAACTTCGTCGAGGATGCATCCGTAACAGCTATCGCCTCAGGATGAGCGGCCGCCTGCTCGCAGAAAAGATCCACCAAGCTCGCATCACGGGGGTAGTCTGACTTGTCGATGTTGTGCAGGCCCATCGCGTGCAGTTCCGCCATCCCGTCAGTCAGTTGCATCGTGGCGACGCGCAACCCCGGCCGGTCAAGGCCGCGGCGGAGCACCTCCAGGAAAATATCGACTACACTGCCAATGGTGGCGCGCTCGAACAGATCAGAGGCAAAGGGAACATTGCCTCGGAATCGGTCTTGTTCTCGGTAGAGGTGGAATTCCATATCAAAGCGAGTCGTCGTCACTGTGGGAAGAGACTCGCCTTGCACGCCTTCCAACTGGATCCTGCCGAAGTCCTGTTGCGAGTGCAGCGCAAATGCGAGTTGAGACAGCGGGTTCCTTGACGGGTCTCTAGATCCGGGCAGCAGAGCCGACACGATGCGCTCGAAGGGCACGTCTTGGTGTTCCCACGCCGCGGTTGCCGTCTTCCGCACTTGCTGGACCACGCTGCGGAACGTCTCGTCGTCTTTGATGACTGTACGTATGCACTGGGTGTTGACGAAGAAGCCCATTATGTTCTCCAGCTCAGGGCGGTTACGGTTGGCGATGGGGACGGCGATCGTGGCGTCCTCTGCCCCCGTGAGGCGGTAGTGCGTGGCGCGGAATGCTGCGAAGAGAACGGCAAACGGGGTTACCTGGTTGTCTTGGCAAAAGGCCTGGAGGTTCTCGAACAAGGATCCGTCGATGAAGAAGTTAATCTCTCCCGCATCGCCGGAGAGGATCATTGGCCGCGGCTTATCGCACAAGAGCTCGGCCGAGGAGCTGTCTGCAAGCTGCTCCGTCCAGTACTCGAGCTGTCGCTGGTGCTCGGCTACCTGTGTCTCTTGCTTCTGCCACACGGCAAAGTCGCGATACTGGATCGGCAGCGGAGGCAGCTGGGCCAAGGGTCCTCGCCCCGGCGGGCGGCGGCGTAGAAAACACCGAGTTCATTACGCATGAGATCGATCGACCAGCCGTCCGAGATGATGTGGTGGAAAACGATTGACAGGACGTAATCGTCTTTGGCTAGTCGCAGCAGGGCGACGCGCCAACCGGGCTCGGCCACCAAGTCGAAAGGCGTCGTCTGTTCCTTTCGGAGAACTTCCTCGTAACTCTCGGGGGCAGACGACATGTCGATTACTCGGAGTTCCCGGGCGTGGCTCTCCTGCACCACCTGCATGCCCACACCATCTTCTTCTTCGAACGTCGTCCGCAGCGTTTCGTGCCGCTGCTTCAGGGCGTGCAGAGCAGCCGTGAGGGCTTCGACATGGAGCGGGCCGCGCAGGCGCTCCGCAAACGGCACGTGGTACCACGAAGAGCCTCTGTTGAGCTGATCCAGGAACCAGAGGCGGCCCTGCGCAAATGACAGCTCGACGGGTCCTTCGTATGGCGCCGCGGCGATGGGACCATCTTGGGCCGGGTCTCGCCGGATCGTCGCCGCCAGGCCCGCAAGGGTCGGGTTCTGGAAGACATCGGTCACAGTCAGCTCCATCCCAACCGACCTCGCCATGTTCACCAGCTTGATGGCTGCGATGGAGTCGCCGCCCAGTTCGAAGAAGTTGGCCCCGTGACTGTTGGAGGTCAATGGGAGTTGCAAGCTCCGGAACCACAGCTGCCGCAGGTGGTCCTCCAAACTGGCTGGCTCGCCGAGCGCCGCTGCTGGCTGCGACGAGATGGCGCTCTGGATGAGTTCCTCCACGAGCTTGGCGCCGAGGGATCGCAGCCGCTTTCGATCCGTCTTCCCGGTGACGATGGTTGGACGCTGCTTCATACGGATAAAGTATGAGGGGACGGCGTATACTGGGAGCACCTGCAGCAATGGCGCCCTGATGCGCTGGGCGGCGCTGCTCTCCAAGATGTAGGCCTCCTTCTCGGCATGGTTGGCCTCTTCCGGTTGGAACGGCCCGAACAGGAACGCAACCAAGGCGGTGCTGCTCGCTTCTTGGGATCGCTTGACGGCTTCGGCCACGGGCACCAGATGGCTGGGAAGCGCTTTGCGCAGATGGCTCTCCACTTCGCCGAGCTCTATGCGCTGCCCTCGGATCTTGACCTGTGAGTCCCTGCGGCCGAGGTACGCAACAGTCCCGTCCGTTCTGTAACAGACCAGGTCTCCGGTCCGGTAGAATCGGTAGCCGTTGAGCTTTTGCTGTTGCCGCCACTCCGCGGGATACCAGGCGGGGGGGGTTCTCGAAACGGCGACTGGTCCGTCGGCGGAGGCACGACGTAACCCCTGGCGATACCGGGGCTCTCAATAATCAACTCGCCGACGCACCCGATCGGGGCGAGCCGACCGGGGTCATCCGGCTCTGTGATCCAGTAGCGGGCGCCCAGGGCGCGACCAATGTTCTGCAGGTCGGCGGTGTCTTCGTAGACGCGCGCAGCCCCGCACATGGTCGAGCTCTCGCTCTGGCCGTAAGCGTTGATGACCTGGATGTGGGACGAGAACGAGTCTCTCTGATACGCGGAGAAGGACTCGCCGCCCGATAGCAGGGTCCGTAGGCCAGAGAGGCTTTCGGGGGGGATGGTTGAGACGAAGGAAGGCGTAAGTGTCGACCAGTTGACGCGCGCACGCTTGATGAAGCCCGAGATGTCATTCATGCGGTCGTGGTCCGAGGGAATGCAGACGCAGCCCCCGTACATCAGGGTGCACATGGTCTCTGCCAGACTCGAACCGAAGGCATACGAAGAAAACTGAAGAGAGCGGGTGTCCTTGTCAATGCCGAGGGAGGGACTGAACTGGAGAGCACACGACGTGAATGCCCGATGCTCCAACATGGCGCCTTTGGGTTCGCCGGTGCTGCCCGACGTGAAGATGATGTAGGCTAGGTCGTCCGGCTTCGCGACGGGCGTGAAGCCTCCCTCGCTGTGCGGTAGCGACCGGACCAAGTCGTCGTCGAGCACAATCGACTTGGACACGAGGCCCCGGAAGGTGTCACGGTGAAGCCTAGAGACTAGTGCGAACGTGGCAGACGTCTGCCGGCAAATCTGGACGACGCGGGCCGCCGGGTGAGCAGGGTCGACCATGGCGAAGGCGTGGCCGGCCTTGAGCACGGCGAGAACTGCGGCGACCATCCACTTGGACTTTTCAAAGCAGACGGGCACTGCATGTCCGGCGTCTAGTTTCAGGGATTGTATGTACCCGGCGAGGCGCGAGGAAACCCTGTCCAGCTCGGCATGGGACCACTCGCCGTCCCAAGCGTACACGGCGGGACTATCTGGCACCTCGGCAGCCTTCTGGGCGATCACGTCGTGGAGGCAGACCTCGTACCTCAAGGGCGGGGCCGAATTCCAACTCTCAATTTCGGCGCGGTCCTCTGTCGTGATGACGTCTAGTTCCGCCAGGGGTTGGTCAACCGCGTCGCAGTGGAATTGTTCAATCAAGAGCCCGAGCTGTCGCAGGAAACGAGCAACTTCTTCGGTATCAAGCACGTCCGGGTCGTATCGTGCGAGCATCGAGGCCGAGCCCTCGTCCATATGGCAGTGGATCAAGAGGGCACGATCGACGCAGGGTGTAAACAGGTCAGACCCCACGACAGTCCGACGAAGCACGGGACTCGTCCCGGCCGGGGCATTATCGTAAAGGTCGAGCCCGGTGGAAGTGACGGCCAGCACGGTTTGGAAATCACACGCGGCGGGCCCAAAGTCCCCGGCGCAGAGGACGCTGCCCAGGCCGGCCTGCTCAAACTCGCGAACGGCAGCATCGTGGGCCGCGACTGTCCGGAGAAGGTCGGAAGCGGCTTGGCGAGCATCGCAAAACACACGGGTGGGCATCACGGTCCGCGTTGGACCGTTGATCGGGTGTTTCCGCCCTTCGAGATAAGGAGGCCGCTCCACCGCGACGCCAAACAGCGCCTCCGACGCATGAGTATAACGGGCCAGGAGGGCTCCGAGCGCTGCTCGGCAGACGGCAGTACTGTCCCAAGCCTGTTGGGCCGGAGCCGAGTAGATGATTGTATGCTCGGCCTGCGCAGCCGGTTGGGGCCGCTTCAGGTGCGACGGTAGGACTGGAAACGAAGAAGCCTTCAGATCCTCAAAATGCCGACGCCAGAACAGGGCCGCGTCCGCCGGTGCCTTGACGGAGCTGTTGGCTCGCGCTTTGACCGCTGTGTCGGCATTCTCGTGGGTGGTACCACTCTCATAGAAGTTTAGCACCTTGCTGAGGATGTTCTCCTGCAGAGCATTGTCCACTACGGCATTGCTGAAGGTCCACAGGAGCATACTCTGCTTCTTCATGCTCGGGTCTTCAAGCAGAGCAAATCGGTTACACTGCTTCTCCGTCGTAGCAGCAGCTGCTTCGTCTTCGACGATGACGTCTATCTCGTCCAGACGAGTCGATTGCAGCCATACAAAGTCCTCTGACAGCACCACTTGAAAATGGTCTCCATCTTCAGAAGTGAAGATGCGAGACCGTAAGGCGGGATTCTGGCGCATAACGTGGTACCAAGCTGCGGCCAAGCGCTCTACATCGATGTCTTGTCCGATCTCAAAGACAGCATGGCCAATGGCGCGTCGCTCGTCCCTGCTGGCCCAACATAGTAAGTCGTGTTGAAAGGGAGTACAGGGCAGCAACATTTCGATCTTATCCGGATCCGTGCCAATATACCGAGCAACTTCCACGTGTTGAGCGTCAAGACACTCGACGGCGGCTCCGTCCGGGATGGAGGACACCGCCGTGCCTTGATTTTTCCGTATGGCTGTCATTTTGCTAGTCGATCATACAGATGGCCTGTTTCTTTCTTGCTGATTTCTTTGGAAAGGTGATGGGTGCTTGGTCTTTTGGGGGGAAGGGGTAGTTTTTTTGTTGATATTTTCAGGGATTCTATTCACGGTATAACTGAACGTGATGGGAGGTACCTGAGTATCTCAGATATGATTCGAATGCTCGTGGCAGTCGAGGGTCCTCGTCATTGCAAGTCAGTGGTAAAGATTCTAGTGGCGATGATGCATTCTAGTTAAGTATATGCAGCACTCCACAAGCCCCTGCTACGAGTCTCGGACTAATCCTATTACACTCACAATCTCACGACTTCACCATTGCTGACCTGGATGTTACATCGCGGGTAAATGTATCCTCCGCTTAATATCTACTTACCACCTTTCCATCCGAACGGGCGGGGGGCATACAAAGATGGATGATGGCAGGGAGACAGAGAGGGAGAAACCGAAATACTTGGCATAGCCAGATCTAGTACCGCACGGACCATATAACCGGGATCGATGGTCCGTGCTCTATCGACTCGTGCTGACAACGACTTGATCAACCCCTGACCCCTTTACAGATATCATGGTATGTTGTTATACTTGACATGGCCTCGCGATGAACACGGGAATCCTCCTCGGAAAAGCTTCTAATTTCCTGCCTATAGTTCTTCCTCTAAAAAAACACTAATAATTATAAAAAGGGAAAAGGAGAAATAACCATAGTTTTTAATGTTGAGACGCTTCTACTCATGCGTCTCTCGTTGACGCTAAACCAGACTCGTCTGGAGCATGTGGCTAGGTTCTCCATACTCCTCCCATGAGGCGTTAGACCATCAGTTTGATTTCGATGTAAAAGTAAACTAGCATTCCGCGCTGAGGACATGAAATATGACTTGACATGATGGGTTGATGATGGGTTGAGAAAATATGTTTTCAGGCGTCCCTGGGGGAGCAATGGGGTCTGCGCGATAAATCAGGAAATCAGTATTTACGGTAGTTAAATCTCCTGCACTTCTAGCTAAATACCCGGTAAACTTTCGAAACCTTCAAAGTCAATCATGGAGACGACCGTAGCAAGGCGCGTAGTGACCGAATCCCAGCCTTGACCGTCTGGAGCTGTTCGGCGGCCGTCACCCGACTCGAAGGTTGCCCAATGTAGTTTTCGTCGTCCAGCCACTTCTCCAACACATCAATGAGAGGGGATAGCTGAAGGGCTACGTGTATGGACTCGTCGGCACACGCACGGTTATCGACGACCCAGAGGAGCTCCTCCAAAATTTCGGGGATGGCGCACTCGTCCCACAACATCCCGCCCTCCATCAGGCATGGCTCTGGAGCAAACGTGGCGCGCGCGACGCGCAGACCCGGCGGCATGAGCAAGACGTCGTCTTGTTCGAGGATGATCATACGGCCTTGACCCCGTGGCGACCAGTCGCGACCCTCTTGCGAGAACCGTCGCCAATCCTCGGCGTCGAGATCGGTGGCGACGGCCACAATCTGGACGCCCGAGAGACAGCGCGTCCAGCTGCCGACAAGGGTCTCCACATACGACCCGGAGAAGGCGCCGGCAAAGCAAAGCAGGTTGAAGGCCAGACAACCACGGACGTCGTTCGGAATCACGTGTCCGCCCCTGCTGAAAGTGCCGGCGACGCGGTCTGCCAGCGTCGAGAGGAGCCTGAAACGCGGCAGTCTGCTGAGGAGCGGCTCGTCCGCCCGCGCCAGACGACGGAGGTTCGTCGCGCTGCTGATGGCAGCCGCGGCATCGGACGAGCTCAGGTCCGCGTCGGCAACGGCCAGGCAGTACTCGGCCAGACTCATCGACGAGTACGCCCCGGTCATGCTGTTCTGCACGTCGACTTGCTGTTCTGGAAACCGTTGCCACAGCATGTCAACGTAATCGACGATGTCGTACATGCCACTGTCTTGAAACTCCTGCTTGATTACGACCGGCCGGCGGAAGACGTAGCCGCTCTCGGCGTAGTTCCGGAACGCGTCCCAGCTCAGATACCACACGTCGGCGTCCGCGGGGCATGTCACGCAGCTCCTGCCCATACAGTCTTCTGGCTCTGCGTAGATACGGGCCCAACGCTGCGGACTATCCAGTCCAGCTGCAGACGGCGTCGGCGCACGACGTCCTCTGATGCTTGTGGCCGGCCCAATCTTCGACAAGTCGCCCGACGGCATCGGCGTGACGCCCCTGCAGGTCCTGAAGCAGTGTCGGCCGTAGTTGCGGCGGCACCAATTCTTCCAGTGGCGGTGCATCCTCCGCCGTCAGGTATCGCTGAATGTTATCGTAACCGCTTGGAACGGCTAAGTGGCGGTGTTTTGGTTGCTTGGCCGCCGCAGTTGCTTGGCGTGACATGGCAGCGTTGCGGTCTGCTACCGGAGGATTGGGCACTTTTGATGCCGAGCCTTCAGACATTGATGTGATCAGCCCCTGCTTCTGTCCGTAAACTGTTTCCGGCCCTGCTGTAGGGCCCTTTAAGCTTCTCTCGATGAACTGTGCTTCCAACCTTCTCACGCGTTCTCCATCACCCTCATCTTCGTCGTCTGTGTCAAGACCGTGCTCATCTCGGCTTGTGCTACCCATTTCTTCCTCCTCCTCCGCTTCGTCTCTTGTGCTTCGATAATCCACGATGCTTCCTTCTAGAACCCCTTCGTCCCGGAAACTCCCGTGTTCCGAAGCACCCAAGCCGGCCATTTCTTCGGCTCGTTCATTTGCGTCGGAAACACTTTCCTCATCCTTTTCTGACCAAGATAAAACTTTCGGTGTCTTCTTGTTGGCGCTGCGATGTCCCATCTCATCCGAACTTGTATCTTTCATTTCTTCGAGCCCACTACTGGAGTTTCCTCTTGTCCTTACAACGGCATAGCGGTCTGGCGACTCCGGCTGGAATGCATCATCCTCTCTTTCATCCAGCCGCAGTCCTTGAGCAGTTGGATGTTGATCGCGGCTAGGACCATTCACTGCAATCTGATCTTCGGGTTGGGCTGCTGACTCCTTGGGCTCTTGAGACTCTTCCGGTTCTGGCGCTTCAGTCTCGGGGCTATCACTGTCGCGAGCGACAGAGTTTTCGCCGCGGCGAGCACGGTTCTTCCGAGGTCTAAGTTTTGCTGCGGTCTTCGGAGAGGTAGAAGATCCATCGCTATGAAATGAGAGCCTAGTGCGCTTAGTTGGCCGGGTGAGAGGTCGGAGATGATCAGCGTCATAATCGTGTTCATTGGCTTCGTCGTCGCCTTCTTCCGCGTCTTCGTCCGTCGACGGCACAACCATGCCAAAGACGTCAAGTTTCAGACCGAATTGCCGGATCGGGTGTCCATTGATGCGTTGCGCCGACTTCTTGACTTCCTGGCGCGCAGCGGCAGAGGTGGCCTTCGTCTGAGCCCACTTCAAGGCGGCGAGTATGTCAGATCGCTCGACGGGCGAGTGCGGAGCCTGCACTTTGGAAGCGGCCGAGTGCTCGCCGACCCGGAGAGCCTTGTTGTTGCCGTGCAGAACGCGAAGCTCGTGGCGTGCCAGCATTCTGGAGTTGAGCAGATCGACGACGTCGGCCCAATGCGGCATCAACACGGCCAGGTCACGGAGCTGACGCAACAGAGGCAACGGCAGATCGTGCCAGCAGTAGTACTCGAAACATTCCAGTCCCCAAGCGGCGATAATTCCCGACTGGTGCTGCAGATACTGGCTCTCGTGGTCCCGCATTCTCTTGCCACGCTGCGCCAGGCGATCAAAGTCACCCCAGCGCTGGTTGTTGCCTCCCTCGGGACTGCAGACAGGGTGAAGGAATGGCAGGAAAGCAGCGGCGACATTGGCCGCGATACCGTCGATGGCGAGGATCTTGTCACGATAGATCTCATGTAGCTGCTGCCGCTCTCGCGTGCCACGGCACGCTTGGGCATCTCGGTGGAAGCTGGCCGCGAAGGCCGCCCCGGTGGTCGAAAGTAACGACCTGTGTACCGAGGAGACGTCGACGCCGATGGCCCATGATACTGGGTCTGAGCGCTCTTGCAATTCCATGTCTGTCGAAGTCGTTGACAAGGGCAGCCCAGGCTGGATCTGGGGGAGTGCCTCGAGAAGGTACGTTGTACTCCCACTTTTCTCCCTTTCTTCTGGTCCTGTCCTCACTGTTTGGGTGGGCGAAGGACACATGACGTTCGTAACCCCGAGGCTGTCTGCATTACTCTTACAAGCCCATGGTAAACATGGACGTGTAAGAGCGCTAACGAATGCAAATGGAGGTAGAGGTGTAACTTGTTGATGATTTGGTCAAGGGTACAGTAGCATGGGCATCCAACCAGGGCAGGAAATGGAAGAAGTACGAATGTTGTACATATGATTATACCTTTGGTGTTTAGCCTCAGAACTTGTGACGAAAGCAAGGAAGCTGCGAACTGAATTGGCATATAGATGGTTGAATCAGAGGGGAGCAGAGAATCAGCCTGCGGGCCGTTGGTTTGGTTGACAACCTGACCCATGATTGCACGTGACCAATTCATAGCCACGTATGGCTGGGGTCGCGCCACGAAGCCATTTCAGGGTTCGCAGTAAACACAGAACATTCAGTCTTGGCGCTTACTGGGTAAGTTGCCACCCCGCCATCCAAACCCGTTGAATTCGCTGGTCGTGTATTCAAATTGTGTATCTGATATGTCTATACGAACCCCTCTGTAAAAATCACCTTTGCACCGGTTGACTTTCAGACTACATACAGGGAAATTCCATGAGGTCCATGCCTCTGACCAGATTAATCTGCTAGATTTAGTAGGTCCATGGGCCAGGAATTCCTGGCGTTTGGCATTGTAGTTTCGCAGCCATTTCCATAGGCCTCCGTATGCCCATTCTCTCTAATGTTTTAATTACCAGAACCAAAACAGTATGTGAACTAGTAGTAGCTATCATCGGATTTTGCCGGCTGAATCTTGTCGCAAAAAAACCACCATGTTTACAAAGTTCCTTGTCTGCCGTCCGAATATACCCTTACCTGTTCGCGCGTACCCGCCAGATCGTCTTTACAACTCAAGCAGGCCCACTTGAACTTCCCTGCCCCCAACACGTTCTGGAACAGAACCTTGAAAACTGCTTGGATCCATTCTGTCCAATCTTTCATTAGGAAGGTTTGGGGATTTTGCGTCGCCAAGACAGAGTTGCACTCTCGTCCATATGTCAACCCTTCCGAGCATCCTCCAGTCGTGATAGTCTATTTTGTATGACGAATATATTCTCATAGGCCCTGCTAGTGTCCTCGGAATGGGTCTGGGTCTGTGTTCTGTATTTGTTGTAGGATTTCTGAATTTTGTTCGTGTCTTCGGGCTGGGCTGCTTCTCCAATGGTGCTGCTCTGGTCATTGTTCTTGGCCTCGCTGCCTTGTTCGTGCTTATGTTTTCTTTAAGAAAGGATGCCGGTGGCGCTCCTGTCGTCGTTCTTCTTGTTGGAATAGCACTTCAGCGCACTCGTACGCACTTATCTAGTCATATGCATTGTACATTAGTCAGCAACATCCTGGCCTATTTAAGGGGCCAGATGAGCTGGACCTACACTTTTAGATCCTATGATAAACACAGCACTGTCTATCCAGCCCCCTTACTTTTGCGTGCCCT